>WEIU01017206.1:39444-58158 GCA_013389925.1 Aegithalos caudatus | reverse complement strand
TCTTGTGTATGAACTGAAGAAAGCAGCAACTTCCATTTATGGTTTCTTACTTCAAAGCATAAGCTACAGTGAAGAGGTTCAAAGGTGGCCTGGTCTCAGAAGTGCATATGCTTCCCTCCCAGAATGTGTGTGCTACAGCCATTTAGTCTTAATAGGTATTGCATGGGTCACTTTAGAAAGTATGCTTGCATATTCTAATGACTAGGTTATGTTTATAAAACTGTTCTGGAAAAACAAATGCTTTAGACTTTTTCAAGTGTTGAATTCTGTGGGAATAATTCAGGCTTTGCAATGTGATAACTGTTTTTACTGTGTCAGACACTATTAATAGCACGTTCTAGTCATGATGTGGCTATACCCCAAGCTCAAGGGATTGATTTTTTTGTTTGTTTGTTTTTCAAAAAAAGCCCTGGTTTTGTTTTTATTGCTTTGGCTTACTTCTACATTGAGGTATTTGGGTTTTTTTCCCCCTTGGGATAACAGTGCACATTTGGGTCTGTGTTACAGGTGCATGCAGTACTTGCTGTATTGAGTTAGATCAGTGCTCTGCTTGGTGTGTTCCTGATCATACCCAGAGCCTGATCCATTCACAGGAGGAGAGAAGAATGGTTTCTCCCTTCTCTCCTTGAAGCAGTGTCAGTAGGAGAACTGGTATTTTCCTCTTGAAGAATAAGCAAATCAATGGTTATTTTATTAGATGGTGACATAGTTTTATTTAATATACCAGTAGTAATTGCTAATTCAAGCAGTCAAGATGATAGGGACTCTCCTCGAAAGCACAGACATAAAAATAACACTTCTGCTGTAACCATCTCTAATGCAAAGTAAGCATGAGCCTGAGTCCTCTTTGCACTGAGAGCTGTCATTTCCATTTTACTTTTGAGTAATGTGCAAGTACTTTGGCTCATGTTTTGATTACTGGCTATTTGTGAATTGTACATATCTAACCCACATGTTACTGCCATTAAGGCTTTATTGGTTGTGGCTTTTGTATAACATTGATATGGCAAACCTTTTGAGTTAATATATTGTTAAGATGCTACTTGATCTAGTGAACTGTTGTAGGTTGTGGGAAGCCTCTATAACTGAATTTGTCATAATTAAACTTAGGGGAATTTTAGTACATTCGTTTCAGATTTGATGTGAGAATAGAGAAATTTTAAAACCAATATTATTATTTTGATATAACTTTATTTAAATAAAAATGTAAGACTCCTAACTTGCTCTTCATGATATGCAGTTAGAGAAACAGTCCCTTTTCCACAGGGAAGATGGTGAGAGTGTTAATCTTGTGTTGTTGTATTGTAGCCAAGGCTGCAAAGCTATTCCTGAAAAATTAAATTTAAAAAGTACCTTCTGAATTAAGTGACACTGCCCTTTCTTAAGTCAGCAAAGCATTTGATAACCATTAAAACATATTTTTGAAGTTTTTACTGTGAAAATGAAGCAACCCCAAAAGCTGTTAAATGTTTTTAAATATTAGGCATAAAATTTCGGTGTAAAAATATTTTAGACCTTTTGTGACCCTGTTGACTTCCTACAGTAAAATAACAACAGATATATTAGATGCCCCAGGTAATTTGATCAGTGTTCATTAAAAGCAGATAGTCACTACTAAACTTTTTCTTGGTCTTCTGTACAATAAAACAGGAAACAATTTGGTTGGCGACATAGAGGTGGAATGCAGTACAAAAATGAAATAAGATAAAACTCCCTGTGGAGAAGCAGTCTGCCTGTTACACCCTGAAGGGATGAATGCTGATACTGTGCACGAAAGGCTTCTTTAGAGAGAGTCTTGGAATTTCTAAATATTTATTATGGCAGTATATAATGGCTCTATTACATAATGTGTTGCTGTTTCCTGCTTTCTATATCCTGAAAATACTTGATAATTCAACCTTAAGTTTAAATACTCCTTGTAGTTTCATTAGAGTTCTGCAGATAGGAGCCTTGGAGCAATCAACACTCTTGAAAAAAGTGTTTTAGAACAAAAAGGAGATTAGTAGAGAACATGGCTAAAATACTAAGCTAAAAGTAGCAGTCCTGAGTTTTAACTCTTCCCTTGCCATTGTCTGTTGGAAACTGAAACCCAGCTGAAGTTCTGATACTCAGTGTAGTGCAATGCTCACTTGTTAAAATATTTGAAATTTATTCTATAATGTCCTGTATTTCTGTTAGGATTTTTTTTTCACTGATTTATGGTGTATGCAAATAGACTAAAAATTATTTTCACTGGTTCTTGTGTTTGCAATATGCAAGCAATTGCTGTACATCTACAAAAGCTGGTTCAGACTTTGAAGAACAAATCTTCAGGTTTTTTAAATTTTGTTTCTCATAATATCTTCTCCGAAACTTCTTGGAGAATCTTTGAGTGTTCCTTTCCTTGTTATTTGTCAGCAACAATGACATGGTAAAGTGCAGATGGTGAGTTATTAACAAATTTCCAAATAAAGTGCTCACTAGAAAAATGTGTAGGCAGCTCTTGGCTTATGAAGCGATATATTATGCTGATTACCTAAATGTTAAAATACTTTCCTAAACCTTAAAATATTTTGGAGGTGATTGTATCATCAAAAAAGAAAGGGTAAAAAAATCATTTTTCATGAATAATGAGGGATCTTGGTATCGTGAATAATTAAACAAGAAAAAACAAACCTTGACAATTGTTCCTAGAGTTGGAAAAGCTGTCACTTCCTAAAGATATGCACTTGCAGATAAAAATGTTGGATGTATTGTTTAAAATAAGCTGTTTTTTCCATTCTCATGAGTCCAGTCTGTGCCATCTTGAGGTACAAGGAGTGTTTCTGAAGTTCCTGGAGATGCTTACTATGGCATTCCGGCTGGATGAGGGAAGCCATAGGTGAGGCAGAAGGTGTGCCAGCACTTCTCCACCTCTGCACTCACTACTTACCTGCAAAGAACAAACTTACCTTTAACAAGACCCAACTTGGTTTCTTGGTATGCCACTACCACCAAAACTCCCTCTGTCCTCCTGTTGGAAGTTCTAAAGCCACGAGAGCAAAAATGTTTTAGGAACCTTCTCACAGCCCATCTGGGACTTAAGAGGCTTTTCCTAAGATGCTGCCTGCTGTTACTGCTGATGTTGTTATTCCTTTGGGGAGTGTACAGAGCAGTGTGACTGCAGCCTGGGGTTTGGAATTGGTAGCTGCCTAATGCCATGACTGGATTCAACAAATCTATACCAAAATACATGCAGAGATCCCACAAGCGGACTGACCAAGCAGGATAAGCGAGTCCGGTTTCCATTCTCCTAACCTACAGAAAAGCTACAGTGATATCACACAGATGATTTAACACATTTTGATGAATTCTTTGGAAAGAGCTTAGCTAACTGGAAAGTCTGTGGCTAGAAATACCCTTGAATACACTTCTGGTGGTAGGATTTGTCTTGTTTTGTCTAGTAATAAGATTCTTATTGCTCAGAAGATCAGTAGAACAGTTTGGTATTTGGTAACTTATTGCCTGGAACCTTATGGAAGAAAACTTAAAATTGTTTTAAAGACAGGTTTTAAATGAGCAATAGGGAGCTGAATTGCAGGATTGCAGAGTTTTAGTACTGTAGGAGGGTTCTTTTGCTTTTGTGTCTTTTGGAAATGGGTTGGTTTTTTTTTAAGTGGTAAAAATAAAGCTTAGAAACTTCTGCAAAAAATCACAGCTCCTGATTTACTCAATTTACCCTTGTTCTAGCTACTCAGAGGAAAGTCGACTGCATCTTCCCTGTCTGTTCCAGTGACAATTGTCTTTTTGTAGACTTCTAAAAGAAATTGTTGTTGTTGTGGCTCTTTGTGAATGAGGAGGATTTTAAGGGTTTCCTCTGGTTATGACAGTAAGGAGAAGGTCTGTGAACACAGCAGACAAAATGTTCTTAAACAAGTCATCTGAGATGGATTTAGTAAAAGGATGAGCAAGCATTTTTCTGTTTTATATCTGTGTGGGCAAACTGGAGGCTGTTTTAAATTAATACCCTAAATCCCTTGGGTATAGTCTTATTACTTCAAAAATTTTATGTTGGACTGGCAGCTGGAGCTTGCTGGATGCTGATTCATTTTTCTCTGGTTGAATGTTGGTGTGCTTGCTGCAAAGCTACCTGGGGGACAGGGTCTTTCTCTAAGTGGGCATCCTTACTCTTGTGAAGTGTTTCTGTGGAGGCCAATAGTGAGCAGCACAACTTCTCCCACATACGTGGTTTGTCCATTTTCCACTGGACCTGAAGCGTCATTGACAGTATCCAACCATTATTAAACATTTGTATGTTACTGTTATTAAGGTGGTTTGGAAAAACAGTTCCTGGATATTTCCTGTGAATCCCAACCCTTCCTTGAAGTTCATGTGACTGAGATCCTGATGCCAGTCTACCAGGTGAAATTTGTACTGATATTTGTTTTTTTTTCATGGAACCCTTTGATGTCAGGCTGAGACATGGTGTTTGTACCAATGAGGACTGTTTATCCTTTGTATTTTCCATGGAGGACTTTCTGTATTTCTGCTGAGTTTGTAATTAAAAACAATTAAATGAGATCTGGTCCTGCAGACCATTAGCTTTGAGCTTGTGGATCATCAGAGGCCTATAAACCAGGGTGTGAAAATCAAAGTGCTAAAGAATTAGTTCAATACAGCCAAACAGCTATATGGAATAAACAGCAGCAACTGCTTTGTCATTTGGCTTCATTTCAATGAAGATGTAATTAGGAGCTTTTTCCACCCCACTGATCCCTCTTTTAGCTGTAGCACACACTTATATGGCTAAAATGCAAATAATTCAAACTTACGTTTTTCACCTCTAAATGTAAAAGTTTAATAAAAAATTTTGTATTGTCCCTTGTCTTCAATCAAATATAATGACCTGTTATAATCCCTAAAGATATAAATTACCAATTAATTTTGATTATATAAATTAAGACTTCAGTTCCTCCCCTGAGCTTTCTTTTTTGGCAGAGCCATTAATACAGTTCACTCAGCTGCAAAAATCAAAACAAAACATTATTTACTGTTTAAGGAGCAAGTTGGTATGAATAAAATGGTTCTATGGGAGTAGATGAGCACCTTTCTTTCATTAGTAAAATGCTTTTTTTAGGTCCTCTGATATTACTCAGGGTTTTTTTTTTCCTCTACAAAAAAGCAGTAAGTTTGTAACAGTATTAATGATTTGCTCCACAATTTACTTGAATGTTTGGCACTTTGAGTAAAACCACAACAGATGCATGGGAAAAGTAAAAACCAACCAGCCAAAAAAAAAAAAAAAAAAAACCAAAAAAAAAACCAAAACAAAAAACCACACAAAAAACACCAAAAAAACCAAACAAACACTCCCCTCCCTCTCTTGCCAAATTATATATATGAGAACAGGGAGTAAAGAGAACCTCTGTGTATATAAAGGGAGATGTGGGAAATTTAAAACAATTTTATGCTTGTGATTTAAAAACAAAACATCACCTTGAAACGTACTGGCGAGTTCATTCATGAAAAAATATGGCTAAGAGAACAAGAAAAGTTTCTGGCAGGTATTTTGGATCACGGCAGATGAACAAGCACATATAAACTTCTTAATAGGACAAAATGATACTTAGACATCAGCCAAAACTGTTGTGCTTAGACAAGTATGATTTTACTACTAATACAGCAGATGGAACGCTGCATTAAAGCTGCCTTTAATGTGCAAAGTGAAATTTATATGTGTTTAAAGATATTTATTAAGATATGCAGTGATTTCCATTTTAACATCTGGTCCAGAGTGAATTTGCCATGTGACGAAGTGTGTTTCTTGATTGTGCTTGGAAGCAGCTGTCATCCTACCTCAACCATACAAGCACAATTAATGCTCATTGGACTGGGTAAATACAGCGCTCCACATGATGTTATCTCTTCATCTCTTCACTGTATGGATAAGTGAGTATTTCATTCCCTTGCTTGCCTTTACTTTTCCCCTAAGCAGTGACTTCTCTTAGTAATAGTTTTCTTTCTTTTCCTTTCCTTTTGTTTAGGAGGTGTAGGAGAGGGGAAGGGCACAATGAGGAGAAATTGATGTTTTCATAGGTTTTGTATGGTCCTAGCCTGTCACTCAAGTGAGATATAGATATCTTACTGAGATAGAATAAGAATGTTGAAGCGCATATTTAGGGGTAGTAAAATGTGTGGGACAAGGTGGATTTCACACTGTGGTATCCGTAGGCTGTTGCCTCAGGGATGGTTAAAAGGTGTCAGTGCCACATCTGCAGAACAGTTGCAAAATAGACAGTTCTCTGTTTTGGGGTGTTACATTTTCAGAAGGCATTCTGTCCACTGCTGTTAAAAAGTTTCCTGCCTGAGAACATGGGTCATCATTTAAATGCAGTACAAAATATTTCCATGTTTTTGAGGTATTTTTTATATATACGTTCAGGTGCACACTACCTGCTAGCATATGCATCTTGTTTCTTTCATCCTTGGGTGGCACTGGTTGTGCTGCAGGAGTCTTTCCTCTTACTACATTTTCTTGTAGCCACATTTAAAATGGAAAATATAATGACCAGTGTTTTTCTAAGCCAGTGCTCACATCAGGGAAGTGCCCCAGTTCTGCTTGGTAAGTACTCCTGCTGGGGCTGCTAGAATTCAGTCTGTTATGCATACCTTGAAGTAGCCTTTCTGGTATTACCAATCCAGGTACTCAAATTCATGTGGTTTTAGCCATTCTTGTATTTTGTCTTTTGGTATTTAAGACCTTATTGTGTGTTGTGTTCTTTCTTAGAAAGCTTCTCTGCAGTCTTGATGGGTAGACATGATATTTTTTCTGATTTTTTAAAAAATGGGATTCCAAGAATAGAGTATTTTAAAAGCAATAATCTGTCTCCCGGTTCAATTGCATTTATCCCCTTATTTACTCAAGAGAGTTTTTTTGAAGTCATGCACTAAAATTGGTTAAAGATGACAAATGACCTTGTTCTGAGGTGCTTCAGTAATGCTCTTTTGCAGACTATCATAATCAACCCCCCTAAATTTGTCAGACTGAAGTGATATTCTGCACTGTAGTATTAGGGAGAAGTAATGTTTTGGAATAATCTGCTGAAGCTGTAACAGTAGCTCTGCATACATTCTGCTTGCTGGAGCACAAATTTTTCCATACATTATTGTACCATCTTTAAAAGTAGATGCCCTGTTCACGGGTACATGATGAGTATATTTAATTTGTTACCAAAGCATGCTAAGAATTAAATTTTAGTCTCTTGAAATATGTTTTTTCTTACCTCTTTTATGCAAAAAAACACCTGTCAAGTTTCTCAAAAACAGCTGAGACCAGCTGAAAAGGTGTGTCAACCACACAAAAATTTGGAGAGCCTTTATTGACATGAAAAAAATTCATTTGACTGTGTTACCATATCATACCTGTAAGATGACTCCCATTAGCTTGCTGAGATTATTGTTTGTGTTTTCCAGTTATAAATTTAGTTCTAGAAGCACAGTGTAAACTAGTGTGAAGTCTCAGAATCATGAGATAGTGAGCATTAGCCTCTCTAGACTGAGGGAAAAAAAGAAAACAGACTTATACTTGTTTTGACAGCCACAGCTACTAAGTAATGAAATTCTTTAATGAAAATAGATTTCTTGACATATTTAATGTTATAATATGTCTGTAACTGAAAAATGTTTCATTTTTCTCAATTCAGTTTCAAGGAAGAAAGCAAGAGAACTTAATCGAAAAGTTACATTAATTGTCATGGACTGGTTAGCTGCTTCCATTTTCTGATCCTTCATATAAATTAACCTTTAATTGTTATAGTATGGACAGTGTCATGCAGTTGAACATCATGGATCTGACTCAAAAACCAAATACAAACTTTTGAAAATCAAAAGCATACAAGATTGGGAGCTGTGAGAGGAATCATAACTATAAGTGAATAGAACTTCGAAGACTCTTAGCAGTTGCTCTAGTGAGTATTTGGGATCTCTGCTGTAAGTTGGAGTTTTAAGAAAAGTCATAAAACTCAGGGGGATCTGATAGTACATAACTCTTCCTGATTTAATAAACAGAATGATGTTCTGAAACCAGGTAAGAGCAGTCTCATCTGTACCTGTTGCAATATACATATTCCTGAGTTTTTTTGGGCCCTTTGCTGCTTTGAGGACTTAAAGGTAAATTGTTCTACCATAGTGCAAAATTTGTACGTGATATAGCAGAAATTAATTTATTCACCACTGATGGGAGTGGGAGATGGCTCTCTCCTCCTGGAGCCAGGAAAGGCTGCTGCCTCATCCAGACCTCTTCATTTAGGGCTCTGCAGCTGCCTGACAACACATATGTGCATGGGGAGATTTTTTGCTGCTCCCCAACAATCTGCAGCTTAAGACTGTTGCTGCCTGTGCCTAAAGCCAGCACTGGTTCTGCCCCACTGGGATACCACAGAGACTGAATGTAGCTGGAGATGTTTGGAGAGAGGCCTCCCAGGGAACCCAGGGATGCAGCAGAAGTTTTTTTTCATGAATCCTGCACACGTGTGCCATGTGCATAAGTTAACAGCAGGAGCTGCAGGTGGGAGCTGTACTCATTTTCTTTGTGCACTGACAGCCTAATATAAACATTGTGGTGTAAAACCACAACTGTTAGCTTATATTCCAAGATCAGTGTGCCTCTGATAGTAAAAGTACATGAAGAGAAACCAATAAAAACTTGGAAAGACTCATATAAAATATTAAAAAGACAGCCAGTGAACAGTTTGGTTTTTCACCTAGATGAGGTAGTTTGGTGTTCACTTGCCAGCATTTCTTCTTGTGTTTTAGAAGTTCTTTGTGAGATGAGGGAAAGTAGATTCAACTTGGTGGTGAGAAAGAAGCAAAGTGAAAATTCTGTTCTCTTAAGCAAATTTTTTTCCAGATATTTCAATCTGTTGTTGTTTGCAAAATCCTGATGGAATGATCTTGAAAGAATTATGCCTGTTGTTCTTGGCATTTTGCGATCTTTACTCCATGTGGTGTGAAGAACCTGCTGCTTCTCCCAAAAAATACGAAATAGAGTGGAGATTTATCTTGGATGTGCTCCAGTGTCATTCCTTAAGCCTTACATTTTATGAGCTCTCCCTTACCCCCTCTGATTTCTCTTCCTTCCCTCCCACCTTGCTTCTTTGTGGCGACCTTTGTAGGGCTAAGGATTTCTCACTCTGTTCTGCATGCAGTGGATATGTAGCTCTGTATAGATATAGAAAGATTAACGTGCTTCAAAGTTTGAAAGTATTTTTGCACTATACTGGCAACTAGTCTGCTTTCTGACTCAGCCAGAGTCACTGTGTGTTATTTCTTTTTTGGGGTTTTGTCATTTTTTTTTGAGAAAGGTGGTCTCCTGTGTTAAAACAGTTTGTTTGCATGAGGATCCTTCTAAGTAATGAGCATGTGCTTACGTAACATAAAGTATGCAAATAAATATTTTTCAGCTTGTTTAAAAAAAGGGGGTTTTACCCAATGTAATTGTGTTTTATCATACAAGTTTCTTCTGGTTTGAGGTCTCAGTTGCAGAACAGCTGAACTCACGTTCTGATTGAGACCTTCATGATGTGAGATTAATTTCACAAAGGCTGCCCTCCTGGACATGAAGTACATTTTTCATCAGTCTTATATTCTAAATCTTTGCAGTTTTCTTTTGGAATAGCATAAATGCTTTGACTTCCCTTATGAGATAATTGATGATGTCTTTCATTTCTAAACCCTTTCACCTACTTCAGTGATATGAATGAGTTGCCTACTCACCTTAAATAATAAAAATAATAATAAAAAAAAATTAAAAAGCTGTAAGTCTTGCTGCTATGGAGCAATGACAGGATCAAAGAGCTTTGGCTTTGCTTTTGAGCCTGAGTTTTCAATTAATTAATGTAGAGCATTTTTTTTGCCCCTTATAAAATAGGTAAAAGCATCTTGAATAAGCACTTGGTGACTGCCAGTGTAACTGTCCTCTTGACTTCCCCATGCCTCCTTTTCATGGGAAATAAAGTCACACCAGATATTTCTTGCTGAGTTGTTTCCATGAACGTTTCTATGGTCACCAATATTGTGAAAATATTCTAGGCAAAACATCCAGCTAAAAGGTGAGCATTGTTACTTTAACCCATGCTTCTTGCATGATATTATGTAGTAGATTATGAGTTGTATTTTACAGTTTCCAGTGCCCAAATATAGCTGCTTTAAGAGCTTGCCAAAGCTGTGCCCAGTTACTTTGGAAGGAATGAGGATTTTTTAATATTTCTTTTCAGCTGACTTTTTTTCTGTGGGTGGCTATTTTCTCATTTAGAGATATAGGATTCTGGGGGTTTTTAAATGAATTTTTATCTCAGAGAATTTGAGACAATATTAAATTCTGTCCTGGGTTTGTACAGTTCTCAGTTTTCTGTTGGCTGAATCAGTAGCCCACAATTCATTCTCTAAAATATTTTTGTATGTCTTGATTTCCACAATTAAAAGGATGAGCTTTTTCTGTGAATCTCATACTCTGAATCTTGATCTCACTATTGAAAACAAGCCAAAAGTGATTCAAACAGCAGTAGAAAATATTATCTAAAATTCCTAGAGTAATCTTCAAGAGATTCAATCTAAAAATTAAGGTAGGTGTCTAGAAAGATTGAGTTTATCAAGCCTGTTAGTGTGTTTATTAAGCTGCTCAGTGCCTATCATCTTGCTAGGCAAGATTCTGGGCTATGTTTCCATGAAAAATTTACAGAATTAGTAAACCAGGTTAAGAATAATTTAAGGTAGCTACTTCAAAGGTGAGAGATGTTCCTCTCATTACTTGAGCTGCTCTGCAGATCTGCAAACTTTACACTGCATGTTTTTATGACCTTACAAGCAGCAGCACCTCAGTAACTGAGCAAGGGCTTCCCTGGGTCTTGTGGAATCTGCTTGGATGGGGCAGATTCCAGGCTCAGATGAAGATGAAAACTCCCCAAGTCTCATGGAGAAACCTATGGCTGAGACAAAGGAGATAGAAAAACCTCAGAGTTCTCAGTTAATCAAGGATAACCTAAGTTTAGGAAAATTTAGGTAACTTAAAATTCTTTCTTGCAATTAAAAATTACTTTTGTGTTCTTCTGTGGTTATTTTTTTCCTCATTGTAAACTAATGCAATGAATCAGTGGCTGCTTCTGTTTTCATATTAGTAATGACTGTCATCATTAAATGCTACTTGTCTTCCATGATGAAGCTTATAATTCACATCTATAAAATTCTTTGGCATCCAGGGACGGAATGGTGAAGTATTGACATCTATCTTTCCATTTACGTTTTCCAACTCTGATTTTTCTTGTCCCCTGAATCAAGTAATCTGACAGTTTGTGCTTGAGAATAAAGCAATTATTGAGACTTCTCAGAGGGTATTATAAAGAGTTTTGAAACCAGTGACAGATTTGCAGCTTCCTTAGTAAGGTACGTCTTGTATTGAGGAAAAAGTGATCTGTTCTATCACCATCCAGGTTCATTGTTCATATTTAAAGTAAATGGAACAGTTTATTTATGCTAAAGCAAAATTAAAAATCACTTTATTTTTTGAAATTATATTAGGCCAAAAATGGCAGCAATAATTCGTGTTGTCAATTTTCTTTCTGTCATTCCCCTGTTTCTTGATTATAGGAAAATTATAAATCATCACACAAAAAAGAATTCTGGGGTAATGGAAAACAAGACACTAGCAAGCATTTCTGTTTGGTTCCCATTTGTAAATTGAAGTTGATTTTTTTTTTTTTTTAAGTTGCAGGGCATGTTCCACCCTGTGTTATCTTCCATGCATTAGTAATGTCTAAATTTTTTCATTATATATGTTTGTAGCTATATTTGTACCACCTGGCTGACCAAAATGCTATTTTTGAACATAAGTACAAAGGTGGTAAGCATGGCTGTTATTTATCAGTTGGCTTTTTTTAACCTCTCTGAACTGTGTCTACTTTCTAAAAGCTTTTCTCTTTTTTATTTTTTTTTCACTTTTGCTCAGAGCACATTTGACACACAAACAAAAGTGACTTTTGTCTTGTAATGGAAACACGCCAAGCTGTTTGACATGCTGACAGGTGGGATATTATTTAGTGCTGCTGAAATTTGGGTTGTATGGGGTGCTTTGTTCCTCCCAGATTGTGTTTTGACTTGCATGTTTCTCACTGCCATTGTAGTATTAACCTTCTTTATTGGACTTGGAACATGCCTGCAAGAGCTAGCTGTATAAATGACATCAAGGGCTTTTTTTCCTGTGTTGTTAACATGTTTCTAAAACAAATTGTACAAGAGGAGTTAAAAAGTTTTCCTTTTGTATGTTTTTCTCCACAGTAAATTGCCCATTATATTTAGAGTGCATTTTTTCCCCTTTCACACTTATTGTAGATTTTACAGCCATAAATAAAATATTTAAATTCTGTTTTCTTCAGTAGCACTTCTTAAAACTTGCCTCTAAAACTGCAAAATAGGGAGTACTCTGAGAATAAGGAAGGGATTTTAAGTTATGCAATTTCAGTATTTGTTTCCTAAGTCTTTGGAGTTTTCTTGTCCATTTGTTGAAGCTGAGCAGTTGGTTTTGATTTTGGTACTGGGTGAGGATATGTTTGTTATCTCTCTGCAAGAGTACCTAGCAGGAAACAAGCTATGATGTCATGTTTATAACAGTGTAAGTACGAAAGAAATGATGACCAGTAGATGACTAAGGAAATATTGTTAGTTTTATGCTGTATGGTTCTTTAGGCTGTTGCTGCTGGTACATTTGTTGTTGCATATCATGATTGAAAAGGCATGCCAAAGATAAGGTCTTCTGTAAGTCAGGAATGCCAAAGCTAAGGGACCAGTTTCCTTCATTTCCTTGGAGTATTGAGTCAGCTGCACCTCCATTGGTCTCCAAAAATTCTGCTTCTGTGAGACTGCCACGTGCCATACCCTCAGGCTTCCCAGGTGCCCAGCCTACGTTAGGGACTGCAGCCCCTGCCTGGCTGCCATGGGCTGACAGCACATCTGTCAGTAGTACTCTAGGAACTTCTGCTGAACCTCCAGTTTGTGGGAATAAAAATCTGTAGGCCCATACTAGGACTGGGCTCTTGTGTTCCTTGTTTTTTAGTATTGCATTAACCATTGTCCTCAGTTGTAAATAGCCTTAAGTTTTCAAGCAGAGAAAATACATAGAATCAATAGAGTGGTTTGGACTGTAAAGGACCTTAAAGGTCATTTAGTTACAGCCTCCTTGCCATGTGCAGGGACACCTTTTACTCTGCCAGGTTGCTCAGGGCCCCATCTAACCTGGCCTTGAACACTTTGAGGGAAGGAAGATACACAACTTCTCTCAAAATGGCCTAAACCAAGTTATATTAGTATTCTGGACTTTGGGGTAGTTTTCTGTGAACATTTAAAAAACAAGAAGTTTTAGTTCAGTGATGTTAGTGAGATGTGAATGATCTACTCAGGACCCCTTGTATTCAGGTTATGTTAGGCTTTTTTTTTTTATTTTTTATTTTTTAAGAAGTGCACAAATGTTGGAACAGAGTGGGCAGCAAAAGGCAGTCTGAAGATTTGGGTTGATATTGAACTCCTCTAGGATTGTAGAGGGTTTCTGGATGAAGTTAGCTTCTTCAGATTCTTAGTTATGAAGAGAGAGAAGGTAAACGATAACATTTGATAGCAAGAACACAGTTTTCTGAGAGTTAAGTAAAAGTCCTGAGTAGGTGAGGCAAACCAGAAACTTTGATTTGTGATACAGGAAGCAGACAGGGATAGAGAAACAGGTAACTCAGTCTCTTCTGGATCTGTGAATGTCACGATCAAATACTGTGTAATGTTGACACTGTGGATTAATCCAGAGTTTTCAGTTAACTACTGTGTCTGTATCTTGAAATAAATTAACACATTATTGAGTTAGCAAGGAATTGAAAAGAGCTCCCAGAAAGTCAGGTCACTGAATTAAGAAGAAATTGGTAGCAAGTGAATTGGTGATTTCTTGAACAAAATGTGATTTCCAGACATTCTTCATTTGAATTGCCATTAACAAATTTGCCTTCTCTGAAATTGTCTAATCCCTTCATAATCTATTTTTGCTCTTGTCTTAGATATCTCGTCTACTCTGTTTTCCACTGTTGCAGCCTAGAATATGTCTTGCATTGGCTGTCTCCTACTTTTAGAATTGTTTCTCTGTAAACCTTTTGATAAATCCTGTTCATCTGAGAATTCATACTAAATGTAGACAGCTATGAAATTTCTATTGTTAGGTTTAGTTATTTAGTTATGAAATTTCTATTGTCAGGTTTATATGTTTTTCAAATATCTGGACCTCACCATGGTGTATTATGTTGATATTCTTCTTTCAAAGTAAATTTGAAAGGTGTTGCCAAAGATTAACATTCAGAAGCCAACCACAGAGTTTTTCAAAACTGTACCATTATGACTCATTCAAAGTAAATTCTGTAATCTGTTAGCATAAACTACAACTTTTCAATTTAATGATGCTAATGGTATTTAAATGCCTGAAAAATACTTCACTTAGGCTTTATATCTAGTGTTTAATGTTTAAAACATGGGATTTATTTCACCATTAGTCTGCTGAACACTCATGTGTTTTAAATACTGTTTTGTTAGCATTTGCTGTTATTAAAATCTACGAAATAGGGGAACACTCCAAATGCATGTTAGACATCTGACAGTCCTCTCTTTTGATTACCTTCACCTTATGTATGTTCTTTAGTAAATCTTCCTTCCTTACAATAAGATAATCAGATGAATGAATTGTAATAAGCCAGTGCTTGTCTTTAAGATGCATTTCTTACCTGCTGTGTGCTCCTCTAGTGTGATAATGAGTTACATGAATTGGTGTGGCATGGAACAAGTTGGAAGGAAGCAATTGTGCATGCAGTGTCCCGTGAAAACCAATGCAGCAGAAGTTTGTACTTGTTTTATGCCATTGTAATTTGCCTTTTTTTAATCCATGTGCTTTGTAAGATGGGTGAAAATATCAGTATTTGCTGCTGTAACAAGACTTCTCTGGCTTTCATTGAAATTAATTCAATGAAAGAAGCAGCTGATCATAATTTGTAGTGTAAAACAGAATCAAGTGGGGGGAAAATTACCACTGAAGCTGAATTCAAATGAAATTGTTGCACTTACAAATAAAGTAGTGGAATGAAGCAGCTGAGATGCCTGTTTGTTCTTCCATGTGATCTACATTAAGGGTATGGTACATATGCTGTGTAAGTATATAAGCGGATGTTAGCAAAAGGATATTTAAAGTTGCCACATTAATATGATGCTTGCTAAGTGGAACGAGCGACATAAAATGATCATATAAACCTGAAAAGTAAATTACTTCCCTGTGTCTACAAATGTGTCTAAATACTTTGTGCAATGCATACAATGTTGATAAATAATAACCTGGAGTTAAAAGGTATGAGAACTAGAACTTTGGGGTTCATGGTTGCAAATGTACAGAACTTCACAATTCTGCTGAATGCAGGAGAAGCTACTGACTTAGAGCAAGGGTGATGTATTGAAAGCAGATCAGAAAGCATTCCATAACCCCCAAATTTGTATATGTTTTCTAATAGTTATTTTACAAATTATTTCATTTAGGACTATGTATGAGTTTAATTTATGACAGCATGTTTTGTGTAGGAGAGTAGGCTTGGAAAGTTCATCATAAAAGTGGAATGGGTGGAGAGACCTGTTGAGGATAATTTTTTTGTTATATTATTTTCATATTTATATTGAAAACAAGAAAATTACAAGTAATCAAATCACCAGTTTCTTTTATACTCATTAGGAGATAATATAAAATGTTTTGTGAAACAGGGTAATAAATTGCATCTAGGCATTACTACAGGGCAAGAGAGCAATGAAAATGAAGTTTCCTAGTCCATGCCTGGTGGCAAATTTCATATTGATTTGAAATTGGTGACTTTCTCCAAGGTAAGAGAAATGTGCTTAATACATATGTGGCACTTTATAAATTCAACCTGATTCTCCTCTCAGTAGAGCACTCGCTAAAGAATATCTAATAATGTGCCTATATGACCCAAAAATAGCAAAGTGAGGCTGAGAGACTGAGTGACCCTTTTATGTTTGTGATGTTTTCATGAGACAGCTATGAAAAATGAAATTTCCAGATCAAAGTATAATGTCAAAATTCGTAGTTTTAAAAGCCTGCCATCTCAAAACTTCAAGGCCATGTTTTGAAGACAAAGGCATTCAGCCATATAGACCTTTACAGTATTGAATAAGACCACTATGTGGTCTTATTTTTAAAAAAATAATTGCAGTCCAAAATCCTGGATAGCAGAATAGCTGGAATTAGAACAGGATGTGTACTATGGTCTTTTTGGTTTAGGTAACCTGAAATGAACTCCAGCATTGATAACTGCAAGCAGTAGGTGTTGAGAAACATCTTGCTGGAAAATCAAAAATGAAATCTCTTTGACCATTTGAAAGAAAATGTTCCCACTCATATAGTTTTGAGTAAAAAAGGGAAAATCCCACTCAGTTAAATAGAACACCTCTAGTAGAGGGATGATTATTTTCAAAATTAGCTTTAAGTCTTTCAAATGCTTAAATTCTATAGAAAAATCATCCCCTGTTGTTTTTATCTTGCAGCTGCATTGCAAGCATTACTTGAGAATTTTGTGCAGTGGGAAGCAGCCCTGTTGTTTTGTTATGAAAGAATAACTTGATAGGGAATCAAAATATGTACTGTAGGTGACAAGGCTTGGCATATACTTAGTGAAGAGGCTAAAACCACCTGCTGGGGAATGAGAGTGAATTTGGGGTGTCCAAACTTAAAGACAGAGGCAATGCCATCTAGATGGTGCAACCATCATCTTGTTGGAGAGCTTCAACCTACCTATGTTGACGTTGTTCCTCTAATTTTTGCCTGAGGAAGCATGAACCGTTTCTTGGTCTGCAGCATGGTTTTGACTACATTTGGTTGTGCATTGTACTTTCTTTGTATTTGTTGATTTATCTCCATTTCTCTAATAAATAGACCAATTTCCAAAAGAAGATGTACCTTTGGAAATCTTAACAATGAATAGACTTCCTTGCTGAAAGGAATGAGCATCCTGCTGCTGGTGGAAGATATTCAAGGACTCTTAATGCACAAACTTTTTTATCAATAGTCTTTTCCCTTGTCACTTGTCTGAAAAAACATTTGTCACACCTTAATGCCTACTCTTTTTTCCTTATTTTTAAAAAATTGTAGTGTTGTCTGATGAAGTATGTAAATGCATGGCAAATCCCCTATCTTATTTTGTTCAGGCAAAAGTTAAACAGAGAGTTATACTTTCAACACCTTGGAATCTCACTCTGGAATTACTTTTTTTTTTAATCAATATTTGAAGTTAATTAAGTTTTGTGGTTTTTTTTCTTCTGATTAGGCTTTATCTCTCTGGAGCAGTTCAATTGCTAGAGAGACGGGCAACTTCACACTACCATCCAAGAATTTCAGCCTGTAGTGGTTTAGGACAAAATAAATGTAAGAATCACTTTAAGTGCTTGATTCATTCTTTATCAGCATTATTCATTAAATCTTTTGAAGGAAAAGATTGGAAGCTGACCTGATTCCTGTACCTCAAACTGACCTTTACTAAATGTATATATTTAGGATAAATCTTTATGTAAAACTGCTGCTTGCTACTAGTTTCAAGCTTAAATAAGTTTATAATTTTCATTCTGCATTAGTACGGTAGTGATAGTCCTCTAATTTACTGCCACTTCTACAGCAGGATTTTGGCCAAATGTGAATCAAGACCTTGAACTTCCTTATAAAACTTCTTGGTTTTTCCAACATGTTTATATGGCAAATTGATTACCTGCTTGAAGATATTATTTTCTGTTGCTCTTTGATTAAAAAAAAAATATACTTTGATAATAGCTTTAAAGGAATTTTGTTTCATAGTAACCCCCTGAAATATTAGCTATTTCTCTGTATTTTTCATAGAAATATTTTTTTGTCCTGTTTGCATTGGTTTTTTTTTTCCTTGGCTGGTTTGTCTTGTCATTAAACTGTGGAGCTTACACCAGTGGAGAAACAAAGACTGACTAGAAAACAAACCAATCAGGAAAAGTTAAAACCACCTGGTGGCCTTTTGATTCTGAGCATAAAACATACCTTTCAAATTATTCCCACAAGAATTTGAGGAAAATATTTTAGAAATGATGACTAGAAGCACATTTTAATGTAATATTTTAAGTGACTGGCTTTTCACCGACTCTGGCCCTGTAAATGTGATGGATCAGTTCTGGAACACCTGCACTGAAGTGAACCAGTGATACCTTTCAACACCTTAAACCACTGGCCAGGTCCTGCATCTCAGACAGCAAATTTAAGTAAAGGTCATGATGTCATCACTCTGCTGTGAGGGTGCCTGGATTAAAATGTTCTGCTATCCAGAGAGGGGGACCTGAGGAAAGAGGAAGGTGGGCGTGAATCTGTCATCCCTGAAGCAGGATTTTGCACAGTGGAAATACCACAGCCATCCTACCCAGACATGACAGTATGCAGCAAGATTGCCATCCAAAATCAGACTTACAATGCACAGTGGGCTGAGTGACAATAGGGTAATTGTTGTACACCGAGAAGCTTAGAAATGGACTTCTTATGCTTAATACCTGCAGAAGTCCTTTTGAGCGAGGAATGCATAAAGGCAACATTATGTACTAGGTTATAGGTTATTACACTCAAAGTGCTGAGAATATTTTTTTGCCAATGTGCCAGAATGGAGGTCTGCTGCACTC
>WEIU01017206.1:11857-34823 GCA_013389925.1 Aegithalos caudatus | reverse complement strand
ATATGCTGTAACAGCATTATTAATCTTCAAGTTTATTTTCCTCATGAGTAATAAAAGTTAGTAAGCTTAAGATTTTTTTTCCCCATGTTTCTTGGCATACATTTATTGTGTGAAAAATGGCTTAAAACATTTGCTTTGATAACATCTTCAGCTCAGATTGAGTTCAATGTGTTTATTAGACTCAATTGTGAAGTTTCAGAGAAATTTCTGACAAGCTCATGTTTTCAGAAGACTGAAAGTGTTGCCGCTTGAGAGACTACAAAGTCAGTATTCATTATCTTGGAACTGATCTGGCATCACTGAAAGAAGCATTATTTTTGCTTTTTGTAGATAAGTGTTTCCTTCTTTTCTTTGCAGCTTGCTTTGCATCTTTCTCCAATACCTGTAAAGACATGAAATAAGATTTACCTTTATTATACAGATACTCTTTCCTTGGAGATATTCAGAACATGCCTGTGGTTGACCTGATAAAAGTTGGTCCTGCTTTCAAAATATTACAGGTCTTTTCCAACTTCTATTTTTCTATCATTGATGCAGTGGAAATTTTATACACGAACATGCACAGACCCTTGGTTCTACATGAAGGACTAAGAGTGTAACAAAGAGCTTAATCATTAATTGTTTGGCTTAAGAAATAGAATGTGGGTAATGGAGTTACTCTATAGGGGGTACATGAGTCAAACATACTTGAAGGGAAGAGATCTTCGTTCTGCTGATGTCATAATTTTTTTCTAATGTGTTGAAAAAGGACAGATTTCTATGAAGTTCAATGCATAAAGTGAAATTTAATCTAAGTCAAAATCAGAAGTGAAGTGTGAAGAAAATAAATGTAATAATACATCTTGTCAGAGTGTGCTATGTATGCAGTTCAGTAGAAGATAGAATGAATACATTTGGATAAATTTGTGGCTGCTTTGTGGACTGAATGAGCTTTCTGTTGCTCTTGCATAAGATCAAGAAGAGATAATCAGTGAAGATAATTTTTCAAAGGGAGAATTACAGTTATTTACAGTTATTTAATTTTATTGAAATTTTAATTATGTGTATCTGTGTCTTTCAGGCTGCATTTCCCACATAACTCAGCTGGTTACATGTAGTCATTAAAAGCATTTTTTTTTTCTCTAAGTCTTAATTCCAGAAGTCCCATTTGACAATCCAACAGTGATATCACAGACCTCGCACATTATTTGTTAAAAGGGTCTCTAGAGGTAGGTCTTTAGAGCTTTTATGCAATGTCTGCACACCATTCCTATTTTGTTTCTAATTCCATCAAATGTGCTAAGCTGCAACATAGTTTTGTGTTATAAAGGTAGTGTGAAATAATGGACTAAAATCCTTATTCTATCATTTTTGGACTTGCTTTACTACTTATTTCTTCCATAGTTACCACAGTAGTAAAACCTATTGTCAGAAGAAGTAGGCAAGTATCTTGTCTTTGTTTGTTGGAGAAGAAAGCTGGGTTTGAGTGTAGGGTAGCTTGTCTTGCAAGATGATGTGCAGAGGGAAGGTTTCACACCCAAGCATAATACTGTCATCAATGAAAGCTTTAAACTTCAGAACTTTGAGCTGAAAGGTGTGTGTTCTACTAGCATGATGGAAAACCTGCTTCATAGCATTGTCTTGCTTTTTTATGTAATACAATATAGGCTGAGATAGCTGTCAAAATACATTTTTACAGAAATATGTAGCCTTCTTGAATGCTGAATTTTGCTTACTTCTTTGGTTTATCCCTCAAAAATGTATGAAATAGTGAGATGGCATAGTATTTCAGGATTTAATTTCTGCTTAACCCCTTCCCATGCAATTTTAGTTTGTATTAGGAGTTGAGAAGAGGGCAGACAGTGCAGTTGTGTGAATTGTATTTTGTGTGGTTTTTCGTTGGTTGTTTTTTAAAATCTCCTCTGGTGGCTCAGCAGTTAGCTTTCTGTAGTTCTCTAGTTCTGAATTATAAAGCACATTTCATTATTAAAAATATTTTAAATTTTAATATTTTATGTTTAAGAAAGAGTATGCCTGTGTAGGATAACTGGTTTTCTGCAGCACACACAACTCCTAACTCTGTGGAGGGTGCTGAATAAGGTTGATAGCAAAATGGCTGGTTGTCCAAGAAAACTAATCTCATAAGAAAGCTCTCTAATAGGAACCAGTGCATCTCTAATCTGGTCAAGTGCATTGCTGGTCACCCCCTTTCTCATAGGTTACAGGGCTGCCTTTTAAATCTGTGAGGGACCTCTGCTTTGTTCCAGTGTTGATGGGTCCTCAGGGCCCTGTGTTTCTCACAGAATCTAATCCTTGAAGATTCAAGTCCATGTTTCTGTACTTCCCTTAGAGTGCCTGGACTACTCTCTGATCTAGATACCAGAATATTTCCCTGAATTATAATGTGCTGTGGCTAATCAGTAAATCTAGGTCCAGTTCAATGTCTTGGTCTTCAAACTGTGATGACTCAAAAGATCTACTTTGGGTTTTCTACCCCTCTTCTACATATTTAACATGTTTGTAAGAAAAAAGGTAAATGATCTGTGTTCTCTTTTGGCCCTGCAATAACTATGCTATTTTATGTTAAAAGCTGCTATTTTCATGATCACAGGTCATTTGATATGAGTACTTCAGAGTGCTACAGGCATAACCAGTTCTGTGGCCGGAGAACAGAGTTCCTAAAGAAAGACTTGGTTTTGACAGTAATGGGTGTTTCTGTCCTTCCTTTGTGTTTCCACAAGTGAACATCAACCTGAAGTAGGACCTTAGTGTCACTCTCCTGCTCCATCTTTTCTACCCTACCTCAGTGATACAAGTGCTGCATGGCAGCAAGAATTTTCTTCTCTCAGCAGCAGAATTTTGGTGGTCCTTCCCATCTGGCCTGCCCACCTCAGAAGTTTCAAGAACAGCCCAGCATCCTGTCTGCTAATGTGATCAGTCCTATATGCAGCTGGTGAGGCCCTTCACTACTTGTTTTATAGTAACACACAGAATGTCTTGTTAGACCTCATTCCTGGCATATAAAATGCATTTGCCCCTGAGCTAGAATTAAAAATCTAACCTAAAACAAGTAACAGGTGGCACTTGACAAGAAGCCAGAGTACAGTTTAGGGTCAGAAGACACAGGCATCACCCTTCACAGATGATCAGAGTATTCGGAATCTTCAATATACATACTGCTGTACAGTAGGATCTCTGTTACTCTGTGCAATATAAAATCAATTCTATTAGTTTTCTGGCTTTAATAACAATAATCAGTTGGGTGGGGATTTATTTTGCCTAAATAAACAGAGCAATTTTAAATTAGGTCTGTACACAATCTATTCTGTTCAGATTTCTGTTCTTCCATTCTGGTGCAAAAACGGGAAAGAAAAAACCTCAGCCGCTTTTTGGTTTTGGTATACCAAGTTTATAATGAAGGTAATTAAGAAAGCTTAGAAAGTAAAAAGGTTGAGCACTCCCTTTTCTTGGTAAGAACACAATAAAACAAGCATTGTAAAATTTCTGAATGTTAACACCATATGCTTTTAGTTAAAGTATAGGGAGCACTCTTACTATTCTGCTCTTCACTTGCACTTCCACCTAGCTTTTCTTAAAAATTAACATGCTTAATGCTAACAAAAATGTCTGGCTAGCTACTAATTGTAAAGAGTGTCTAGTAGGATTTTTCCTTTGAGTAATTCCTAACCAGCTTTTCAGAGTTCTAACTGTGTTTCTGTATTCCCTGTCTAGTAATCTTTTGATGCCTTTGCAAATGTTCGAAACATAGATATTTAGAAATTATTTGTTTGATTAAATGTAGACAGAAAAATTACTTCTGATCAATTTGATCAGACAGTAGTATGTCAAAAGGCTAAGCTAAAATACTTAAATTTATTAAAAATGTGCATCCACAGTACAGTTAATTTTTTTTTCTGAATAATTCCTGCTGATTTTGTATTACTGTTATTTCTATACAATTGTCAGCAATAGCAGTAGAAAATTAGATGTTAATTTAAATGAATTTTTAAGAGCATACATCTGGTGAAGTTTTCATTTTTATCTAGGAATGTATCTTACTCCACATGTGGGCTAACTTGCATGTCAATGCAAAGACAGATGAATAACTGCATGTTAAAGCAATAGTGTGGTTCCTTTGGGCCAAGGAAGAATGATTAGGCAATTCATTTCTTCAGTTTTCAAATGGTTTGAGTGCCAGAGCTACTGAGAAACCAAGACCAGGACATTGATGAAGAAAAATATTCAGTGTGGCATTGTATATCTCTAGTTCAGCAATCTTACAGCCTTATTTATATAGGTAATGATTTATTTATATATATATATATATGCCTGCTTCTAACTAAATTCTGTGCTATTGTTTTGGAAGGATAGAAACATTATATTAATTTGTATGTGTGTAGGAACTCTTTAGACAAATCAGATTACATAAGGGAAAGATAGCTTTTATTAGTGGATTTTTTAATACCTAGCACTGCTTATGAACATATAAAATGTATGATGTTATACATATTAAAATGTATAAAATGTAAGGTTTGTGAAAAGAGGAATAGCGTTCTTTTGTATGCATGACATACAAAATGTCTGCATGACATTTATACTTAATGATTTTATTTCTAAAATTGCTTAGCTGAAGATCATAAATTAATCTCAAGAAATTCTTGAATTACTTTCTGTTAGTAAAAAAAGAAGAAAAAATTATGCCCACATATTTCTTGCTTGTGGTTAGTCCAGACACACTTTTTCTAATACAGACTTTTTAATGCTACTCCACTGCTAACATTTTGAATTACAGAAAATACTTTCATAAACCATTACAGTAAGGGAGACTTTTTAGCAGTTTTCTGGGTTTATTTCCCATATGTACAGGATATTGTTTTGACTTATCAAAGAATTGATTCTGCTGCAATCAGAAGTGTTTACTAAAAGAAACTGGGGATGAGTTGGTAAAATACAAGTGGAGAGGGCTGTGCAAGAGATTTAGGTTGCTTCCACAAAGCAAGTCTTACATTCATTCCTGAAAGTCTCAGTCCTGGCTCTTTTGCTAGCTTTCACCAGTACGGTCTGCTTATCAAAGCACTTTATCAGTGGGGAAGGGATGTGGGTTAACTACTTCACTCAACTCAAACTTCCCAGCTAGCAGTCTGTCACCCAACAGCTGTTTTTCAATACATACACTATGTGCTCTGGTGCTGATTCAGAACTCATGACAAGAACAGCATTGTACTATGGGGTTTCTTCACGTTTGGGGTTTGTTTCCTAAAAGCTTCAAGCGAAAAGAATCCAAGCAAAACTTCAAGGTTCTATTTTTTGGGGGTTTTGTTTTGTTTTTTTTTTTCTTTTAAGAAAAAAAATAAGCTCTTTTCCCCATTACACGGGGAAAGCATGTGTATATGTGTACACGTTTAATATATGCAAAATCCGCAGAATGTACTTCAGAGCACTGGTATGGGGATTTTTTGCTTATTGGCAAGCCCCTAGCCTTTACCATCTCCCTTTCTGGGCAGCATCAGAATATCTCTTTCAAGTGCTAATATAGCAGACCAAATCAATCAGTATTTCTGTGAGTGGTATATCCTTAAGCTAAATATAGGCTGTGAGTGTGTGTGCTTATATTCCTATTTATTCCCATTCTATTCTTTAATGTGGTTATGTAGGAAATAGAAATAGATTCAAAGGTAGACTGAGTTTGAACAATTTTTGAGGGGCATATTCAGTGCACATTTAGAGTGGGGAAACTGTTTGCTTACTTACTTAAGCACAAGTTAAAAATCCAGTCTTCTTAGGGGTGAACCTAACCCTATGGAAATGCACTGAATTTGGGTGAGTGGTGGAGAAAGATGTAAAACCGTCCTCAGAATTTGAGTGCAATGTGAAAATGCTGAGCTTCCCACAAGCTTTTTTCTGGGCTTGGAGACAGCAGAAAACAGAGGTCCAGTGTGGGGAATGTGGGGGATCTACACAGCCAACCTAAACCCAAGTGTCTGGAAACCTGTGGGGTGGCAGGGTAGATTAACAGACCACCCAGTAGGTAAGAGGGTCTTGGGTGGATTAAAAACCAGAGGAATAGCAAAGGGTTTCTTTTTAGTTTTGTGCTAGAAGGAGGTGTGTGGGATGGAAGTGGGCATTGGGTATTTATTAATCACCTGCTGTATTAGCCAGAGGTTAAAACAGAGGGGTAGTTTCCAAGCCAAGTTAATGTTACTTGCTGAAAACCTTCTTCAATCTCAGCGAGTGCCCACAGCACTGGGGATCTTCACTGGAGTCAGGGCTGGTGTATTGCCCTGGCCCCTGCTGCTCCACTCCCCATTCCTCCCCCCTACTTTGTACACTGGCCTCGGACTCGTAAATGCTCTGTAAAACTTCCAAGCTGCCCCAGTCCTCAGGAGATTAATAATTGCAGAAGGCAAGTGGCAGGAGTGGAATGCTGTTCTGCCAGGACAAATCCCTCTGGGGTGTTGATGAGGCCAGGTTTGGCTCCAGTGTCCCTCTGAAGCTTGTCAGGCTTTTATGTCTCTCTGCTGGGTGAAGTTTGCTGACTGACTGCTGATTTTTGGCACACTACAGCAGAATGCTTCACCTTACAGACCACAGGCAGCCCAAGAGAAAATTATCCCTGCACCATTGTGAGTGTTTTGAATCTCGTGGTGCTGCAGTCTTCTGAACACCTTCTGTTTGGTCACCTTGTTAGCAAATCTCAGGTTGTGGTTCGTGGTTTCTCCTGAAACAGTTTTATGATGACTTTCCAGAACTGCTTTTCTACATGAGGAAAATTTGTTATAAAGAGGAATTTTCCTGGGGAGAGAAGAGGAGGGAGTGTTAAATGTTCAACTTGTGCAGAATTTCAGCATTTGCATGGGACAGAAAGTAAAAAACTATTTACTTGGGTTTACTTTGACAAAAGTATGAGAAATCCTGTTAATTAGTTATGTATCAATCTTTAAACTTGTGCAAATGAATTGTTACCAGACAGTTTTTTCATTCCTTTCCTTGAACATAGCAAATTAATAAGAGATGTGGACAAGTGGAGAACTTTAATTTTAGTACTGATTATTTGATCCGTTATAAGTTTACTAAATAACATTTTTTATCTTGGGTCCGGAAGACTTCCAAAGAAACACCTAAAGTGCTCATTTCATATTAATCCAAGGAAATCATCTGAACTATTTGATGTGACTCTTTATAAACCTTGTATTCTACAAGATGGAGAAGTATGTGCACATACACCTACACCAACTTGAAACCATGACTGAAGCTATCAGAGACTAAGTCTGGACAGGGCAGATTTACACAGCTACAACAGAAATACTTTGCAAGAGTTTTATCTAGGATGTGATGCTATACAACCAGTACACAAAAAGGGCCCAGGCATCTCTGGATATTGAGGTACTTCTTACCTGAAAGATTTTATATGTGTTGGCAACTTGCCACCTAGATACCTCCTGAAATAGTGTTTCAATACAGATAATTTTTCCCAGTGTAACTAATCTCACAGTTTTTGTGGAATATCCTCCACAATGTCCCCCATCCATGTACTTGGTGCAGTAGATGTGATTGGACAGCACTTGCAAGGAAGTGGTCTAAGCACTACCTGAATTCAGCTATGCTATACTAGTTTTTGCTATCTGGCTGATTTAAAGAGCTCCACATAGTTATCAACAGTATACATTAATTCAGTATGCTTTTAAATTGATGGAGGTATTCAATTTAATTCTTATCTATTGTAGGACTAGGAGAATTAGTTACCCAGGGTGAGTTGTTAGCAGCCCTCATCCCAAAGAGAGGTCACTTTCTGTGGATTGCTTTATTTCTTTATTGCAGATGCTCAAATGCATATTACAGGTGTGTATCATAGATCAAAAGTGGGAGGAGATAAACATGAGGCAGGTGAATATTGTCAGTTCAGAGGAACAGTTTTCAAAGATTAGGAAAANTTTTTTTTTTTTAACACTCTAACCCAGATGATTTGATGTTCAAGGTGGGTGTAGTGATTTGAATGTGGAGATTTCCTTTCTCTGTTGCACTCTCAAATTTATGTTTGATTTGGTGGCCATGCGTTTCCTAAGTTTGTGCATATAACTAACGCTAGCTAATGATGTTATAAAAGTTTAGATTAGAACAGATACATGTATAATGTAAATAAAACTGACAGGTAACCTGAACTTTGAAATAGAACCATAAAGGAAAATATCCCTTTGGTCACCAAGTGGGGAATCCAGGTGAAAGGACATTAAGAGAGGACCATCTTGAGGTGAGTCACAACAGTCTTTCCTCTGTATGGTGAGTTCCAGACAGAAAACTGGAAGCAAGAGGGGCAAGGAAGAAGAATTCTAGACCAGGACTCACCTCAGTAGCTCAACAGCTGAATTTTTTAAGTTACTTGTAATTTTTTAATAGTGTGAGAAAACAACTGGGGACTTGCCACAGTGGAGATGGAGCTGCATTTCTCTACTGCATTTCAGACAGACACAACTCCCTCAGAAATTTCAGAGGATTAAAGACTGTGTTGGGAAGGTGAATGTACTTTTAAAGAGCTATAACTTAATGGACAAGGGCAACTCCCAATGATCAGGAGTTTTGAATATTTGGAGTGCCAGGTGACAGCCTTAGCAAGTCAGTGGTATTACAGCAGGCTGGTACACCTTGAGTCATGGCCACTGCAAGTACGCTGAAAGTACAGTAATGCCACTTGGGTAAACCCTGAGGTTTAGGTAAGTGACCTTTGGATCCAGATGATTATCTCTTCTGCCTCCCTGTCTAGCAGATTGTAGAAAATTTAGTTGTTCACTGGCTGTAAGATCTAGATGTAACTTGTTTATGCCTGATAATGGCTATATATTAAAAATAAAATTATAGTTTTCTATAAAACATTTCTTAATCCCTTATTTTATGGTGTGTGAGCTTGTAATGGGAAAGGTTTAAATCTGACACTTAATCTTTTTCCTGATAGATTTATTCATCTAGTTTTGAAACTAATGCTAAATCCTATATCTTTAAACAGTATTTGTGAGCTATATACACCATGCAGGATGCTGTTCTCAAGAGTGTTTAAAGCACAGCAAAAGTCTTCAAGAGGGTTAATTGTCCATGATTCTGCACACTGTATGAAGGTGGCTGTTAGTGGTGGTAGATTCCTTTGGACACAAGTACTTCAATATTGCATCAATACGCCTAGAGTTTTATTAACACCTTGCTAACTTGAGAGCTGAGCAGAAAAGATTAATGTGTTTTTCAGAAAGGAAAATTTATTATTTAATTTTGCACTGCTGATTTTTTATTATTGACAAGTTGTGAGAGGTGGAGGTTAAACTGAAACTTTTTTATACCCTGGAGTGTAACCATTAATTTCTTTTTAAAAAGCTTGTCAAAACACAACAATCTCATCTTTCTTTTTGCAGGGAAAATACATTAATAAAGTGGTATATTCCCCAATGCATCACCAGATGTAATTTATTATAAAATATGAATTATTTTAGCTGCTGAAATATTACCCTGCAATATAAAGAAACTGCTAAAAAATTAAAATAGAGACAAAATTCTTTTTTGTATTCTGTGGAATGTCAAAGGTGAGAGCTGAGTGCTGCTGAAGGAAGTAGAGATTGAATACAGAATTTCCTTTGTATCTGGAGCAGTGAACAAGTGATGATTTGCCCAGGCCTATTGTTTCAATAATTATTGTTAACTTAAGACAGAAGGGGTTGCAAAGTGCCCTTTGGAGAATCTCATTCACTTTGTTACTCCTGCAGATATGAAAGAAATTCTTTATTCAGCAGGTTACTTTTCGAAAAGGGTAGCACTACGAGCTTCACCACCTTCCCTTTAGGAAGTTCTCTCCAAACAGCTGATTTGAAACAGAAGAATGTTTTTGCTTCTGTGACTAAATGTAGGTCTTGTTCAAGTATTTGGCTTGCTTCAATATCTATCCCCTCCTCACCCAACTTAAAGGTTTACCTGGGCTGTAGGACAAGAATAACATCAAATTCCTTATGAACCACTACAGCCTTTCTTTTAGCTGCCTGCTGCTGGTTAGAGCTCTCCTGGAAGCGAGGGCTCTGAGACTCCATCACCTGTGCTCCTTTCACAGCACCTTTCCCCACTGCAGTCTGTCTTCTGTTGTTTCTGGTTATTTCTGCTCTTTTATTTCCTATTAAAAGTAGCTGTTGATTCATTCGTCCAGCCAGTCACAAACACACTGTTCTGTAATCTGGTTAATTTCAATTAAGATTTGCCAGTTATGTTATATTAAGTAATGTTATGACTTGACTGTGTTGTCGCTATGTGAGATAAAGGAACCTTGCATGTTTTTGCATTCCTGACATCAGATGCTAATGAATTTGTATCATGAAATAAGTAGGACTGCCTCTGTGTTTAAAATCTCCCCAAAAAATGCATGTCCAAATTAAAGGTGAGCCATTTGAGTACTTCTCGTGCTTGATTTGGTATTATACTTGATCCTGCTATCTTTGCTCGTTGTTCAATTTACCAGGCTTCTGATAGAGACAAAGGTTTATATGCAGAATCTCAAATTCTACAGAACATCTTCTGCTTTGGTGGGGTTTTTTGGTTTCGGTTTTTTTTGTTTGTTTGGGGTATTTTTTTTTTCCTCTTGCCTATGATCCTTTCATTTCCTTTCATTTTTTCTTCTTTGCCTTTTGTCTTTGCCATCAGCTTCTCCCTTCTGTTTTTTTTTTTCATTGTTCCTTCCTCCTTGGTGCTCTCTGCACCATGCCTGTGCATTATCTGTCCTTCCCAGACATTGGGTTTGCATTTCCCAAAATCATCAGGTTAATTTGCACGCTTTTGATCTGTGCTTTGCTCACGTTCTTCTTCCAAAGCCGAGAGGAAAGTCTGAGGAGATCAGACAGTCCAGAGAGCAGCATCCTGAGACATGGTCAGGAAAACAGCTTAATAGCATGGTATCCCATTAAATGCTGAGAAGCATTAAACTTGAGAAGAGTGACAGCCTTTAGAATCCTAAAAGGTTGTAGTATCTGTAGTTGCTTCTTGGTTTCAATAGCTTTTACTTTCTTTTTCTGAATGGGTTTAATTTCCGACAAATATTTCAAAGATTGTCTGTAAACATGTTCAGGAGGGAGGACACACCCCTCATATTTACTTACTTTTTTATTTTTTCTTGCTCATTGGTTCCCAATAAACATCTAAATATATGCAATATTTATGGGCATCTGTATTCATCCTTCAGTCAGTGTTTAAGTGCATTGCCTGTTTAGTTAAACATATATTTTGCTTCTTTAAATGTATTATTTATCTGACAAATCCTATTGGTTTATTTGGAACTTTTACAGCCTGAAGGGCAAACACGTATTTTGGCATGGCAGTAGTTTAGAAAACATGTATTATTTACCCGTTGGAAAGTAATGGGTCCTGAGGAGCCATTATGGTCCAGCTTGTAAATCCTTCTCAATTTGCATATTATTGACCCAATAGACAGTAACAACTCTTGGGACCTGTTGTGGTTTATCCATATTCATTTGGTTGCCATACATATGTGTAAAGTCTGCTTGCTGGAAATCCTTATAAATACTTGATTGAAAAAAATGTATACAGAAAGTTATATTTATAAATTAAATTGCTTGGTCAGTTTTAATTTCCCTCTTTCCTTCTCTCCCATAAATACCTGGAGACACTTTCAAGGAAAATTGTTTGTTTTGGAATTACACAAGCGCCCAGAAGAGCTTTATCCTGGTAATTATTTCTTTTTTAAAAAACCAAACACTTAGGTAATTTAATACACAGTCTGACTTTTGCTCAATTTTTAGAAAAAGGTTTTATGCCAAGTTTAAGGCTAACAGCAAACTCTTACAGCTGAATAATAAAGATGAAATAAATGAGTGTATAATGGAAATGGTGACACCTCCAAGGCTGGTGGAACAAATGATTTTTTAAAATTTTTTTTTTTTGTTAAATGAGACTTTTTCTTTTTAGAGCTAGATATTTTTATGTCTTATTAAAACCATTTCTTTAAAACCAGAATGACTTCAGATAACATGGGAACATTGCATGTAATCCAAAAAAGGCATCACTGTTGCCAGAACTGTTAGGCTCTGGCACCGAGAAAAAAGCTTGTGGTGTTTCTGAGTTTTAGTATTCAGTGTGTGTCTGAGCCTATGCTCCTGATTTTGCTACACTTGTTTCTGCAACGTGGTTATGGTCACTCTAATATGCAGTTGTTCATAACTCCATGCCACAACAGTTTCCCCATGGAGCTTACTAATGTTTTGAAGACTGGATGGGAAATATGTCTTAAAAGTATGAAAAAAGCAATGAAAAAAAAGAGATGCTGATTTTTGTGGCATAAGGAGTGTAAGCATTGTTCTTGCCAGTTACATGGAGGTGAATTTCCACTGAAGTGTCCATTGATGTTTATCTTGGAAGCAGTGCATAGCATTTGTTAAGGAGCTCTTATCCTGGATGTGCCAGGTGGCTCACAGAAAGAGTGAGCAGCACCAGGAGCAGGGCCCAGCTGGGTGTGATGGTCCAGACTGCACAGGGAAATCCAGCCTGCCTGCTTCTCCCAACCAGCTGTACAACCAGCTCTCAAGCCAGCACTGGGCTGTGCCTGCTCAGAGTTTGGAAGGATGCCCACTGCTGCATGGCTATGTTTGAATTTGTGGTCATCCTAAAGACTCTTGTGGGGTGGAGGAAAAAAATATCCTTTGAAACTCAAACTGTTTTATCATGTAAGAATTAGTAATAATGGTTGGTGACACCAAATCCTGTGATTGTTGAAGAGCGATAGGAAACTTGATTTTTTTGCATTAATTGGTTTGGTTTTTTTTTCAAGGGCAGTGACCTCACCCTTCTGTCTGAAACTGAATGCGCATGTAAAAAGATTTACATATTTATTTAAAGATTGTGTATATGCAGGTGTGTGTACGTATATTTTAAACCAATTACATTGATATTAAAGATTTCTGTGCTTTGTTACTCATGGCCTTTTTCAGTCTTAAAGCAATTTTCTGCATGATATGCATTCTCTTGAGCTTTAGTGGTCAAGTAATATGCACTCACAGAAGAATGAAATTAGAGTGTAGCAAAATATTTTATACCTTTTATTTTTATTTAAAATTTGTGGTCAGATAGTCAGTCCTTGCTGTGAAACATAATCTGTTTTTTATTACATGATTAAACAAATGGCAGACTTTTAATGGAAAATAATAATTACTTTTTAATGGTTTATTAAACTTGAAGAGAGAAATTTGCAAATCCTTAAAAGACCTTAAGCCTGGCTGGTCTCTCAAGCTGTGAAGTTTAACTTGAAGAAGAAAAAATATTACAACCACTAATTCTTGCTGCCCCAAACCACTGCTGTTGTCTCTGGCCTACATGTAAAATCATCAGTCTGTAATTATATCTCTTGCCACAGAAGTACAGTAATCAGTGTGTGTTAATCCCCATTATACATACATAAATCAGTTTAAAAAAGAGGTTGAGGACATTTATTTGCAGTCTGTTTACTTTAAAGTTCTTTACAGGTAATCCACAAGAAGATGACTCCTGCCAAAGCTGGAGCAGTCTATTGCTTTTTCTGTAGACTTTGCTTATCATTAATAGAAAGCAGCATGTGTACATCCTGCAAACTCATTTCCTTATTTAAAGTGGGCATCCTTCCTTTACTGAGATATGCTTCCTCTTTTAATACAGGACTGAGGATGAAGCCTTTGTAAGTCCTTAAAGGCACATCCCTTCCAAATGACCTTTTGTCCCATGCTAGTAAGTTGCATTGTTTAGATGATTCCCTGTTCAGTGCAGCTACATGAGCTGTCTTTGGAAATCAAGAAAAAAAAAAAGCCTTTGCTAATTAAATTGGGAAACATGTCATATTTTCCCATTATAAAGCATAAGTGAATATCCAGTTGAGTGTAGTATGCCTTTTGATGGACTGTGGGGAACTAAATTCAAGGGAGTAACTGAGCAGGGCCTATTTGCACAGATATCTAAGGACAGTTGCTACATTTATACAGATTTTTCCCTATGGATTTCTAAATGCTTCATAAATATAAAATACTGTATTTGTTTTCCTTTGATCCATATGACCAAGAATTGTTCCAAGATATTCAACTACATACAAAATTGTACCCCTATGCCTTTTCTGTATGTGAGCACCAACATAGAATCAGGTACTACTGCAACATTTCCCTTGAAAATTCAAATGCACCTTCCAGTCCATATGTTTATTTGCATAGATTTACTGTTTCTTTATGTCCTTTTGTTGGACTTTAATAGAAAATTATTCTTTCTGTGAACTGCTTGTGCTTGATTTTTCTGACTATGGCAGATCAGTTAATGTGGAGGAGGTTAATTTCACAGGCACTGGATTTGTAACATTAGTAAATTAATTGGTTAGAAGTTGTAGATAGTTTCTCTTTCATGATACAGTATTTCGCTAATCAGAGATGAATGAAAGTTAAATAAAAACTTGTTAACTACACTTTTCATTAATTTACTAGGCTGCTTCTGGTGGTTTTGTTTGTCAATTTGTTATGGGAGGAGTTTTTTAGGTTTTCATTCTTTTTTTTTTTAATCCTATGGAACATGTATGTAGGCAATTCATAAATATTTTCTTTTAAAGGGCATCTCCTGAAGTGAGCCCTCAGTGTCTGTGCTCAGGCCAGGTTACCTGGAGGTGCCTGGGACTCCTAGAGCCTTCCAAGGTGAGATGAGGATTCTCCCCGGCCAAGATTTGTTGAGATGCACAGATAGGCCTGTCATGAGTGATACCATCAACTGGACTGTTCACACTTGTGAAGCATTAGAGGATGGTAACAGAAGTTGATAAATACTTCACCCTCTCCTGACTTTTGCCCAGGGAGGGGATCTCCATAGGTGCCTTGTTAATTACTGGAGAGAGGGATTCTGCCCTAGAGGCTGAGTCAGAGAGAGTGCTTAATTGCCACTTTTATTCAGAACCCTAGCTGAAATAGTGCCCTACTTTATTCTGTATAAAGCCTAGTACTTAAGGTACTTTCTCCAGAAGTGTGAAACCTTCATGGTAAAATTTCCTCATCTTAGAGAACTTCCATTCTCCACTTACCTGTGAGAATACACCAAGGTGGGAGCCATTCCATCAGCCAAGAATTCAGGATGTTTGTTACAGGGACGATGGTGCTGTAGCAAACATCCTGACACGTATCACCCAGTGATATGGGTGAGCTATTAAAAAGTAAGAAAATGAAATACGAAATGGTTTAATATGCAGTGTAAAGAGAAGTTGAGAGCAAATTAATTCTTCCTATTCTTCTGGGAATAGTGAGAAACCAATGGGATTGAGGCAAAGTCTTATACCCATTGGAATCAACTGTTACGATTGAGTGCAAAGCTCTTAACCTGTTGCTTTTAGTGACTTTCCCAAACCTGCGGTGGAAGTCCATGGCACAACTGAGTCCTGCTGCCAGCATCCCAGGACTATGTTTAAGAAAGTGAACAATGACTATGGAAAATTATGTGACTCCTTGAATTTTGTGCAGGTTTCTCTGTGCCTTGCTGAAAAAGGCTACAGTTTTGAAATGTGTGTTGCTGTGGCCTCAGTGCCATAAGTTCTCTGGAGTTGTTTTGTGATCAACCTGTGCATGACAAAGTATATGGCAGCCTTCTGGAATGACAGTGATGCACCTTTTGAAACAGCTGCCTTCTGCATATAGGGTTTGGAGGAGACATTTCTGATTAGGTGGTTGGTGGGTGATACAGTTGTGGGTGAGATCCTGACTTAATTGCAGATAGTGCAAGTTGAAGCAGGATTGTTCCTTTAACAGGTTTGTTTGCTGTTTGTTCTGGTATCAATTAAGGTGCTGGCAGCAAAGGAAGTCTGTGTGTCCTTCTGTCCATTCTTCATCTCTAGCATGGTGAGACAGATCTTATTATATCTTCTTTGACTAATGGCTGTGCCGTGTGCAAGGCACAAACTGACTAGCTATTGACCTTAACACTTCTGTCACCCTTTGCTCTAATGCAAAAGGAGAATAAGAAAAAGAAAGGGAGATTATCCCTAGCCCCAGTTCTTAGGACTGTGATAGGGGGTCCTTAAGAAAATGGAGTTTAGAATTCCTTTAAGAAGGATTAATGTCTTTCATCATATGTTTAAGGGAAAAATGTTTGGACTGTTTTAATCAAACAAATGGCTATGATTTCTGAAGCTGTATTTCAATAAATTTATTTTTTTAGATTTAATGTGGGAAATATTGTTATTTTTGCGTTCTTATTCTCAAATGGAAGAGCCAACTCAGACCATCTGGTAGTTTGCATGAGTAAAGACTATTAAATTTGACTTAGGATTTTAACTGTTGTAGGCAGTTTGTTCCGTGTGAAGAAAACTAGAGTGTGCAATGATACTGTATTTGGATCTTATGCTGTGTGTATGTATAAAAGTAATATTGATTCATTCAACAATGTAACATTACCATATGGACCTGGCTGTAAGCATGCAAACGCTTCTGTGGAATTCCCCACAAATTTAAAGATAAGAAAATGTCTGGTTTTAGAAGACATATCCTTCAGAATACAAGTCCAAATTATTTGAGCTAGCGTTGCCAGTGTTGCAACATAAATTTCAGTTTTTATAGTCTTGTCCTACAGCCTGGAGAGGTCACTTCAGTGGATCAGAAAACAAGAAAGCTTTTCCCGTTTAGATGAGGACAGCAGGGAGTAGTGCTGCTGCTGTTTCAATAGTGGGAGCCTTGCTGTAGAGGGTATAAGATGTTGCACTCATACACAGGACTTAAATTTGACCTACACTGATGAAAATCAGTACTTTTAATTTTAAATGCTTCCAGGGTCCTTGTGAATGATTAGCTTAAAGGTCTGGGATGTAAAATGTAGCCAGCTGACTGTCTTGGCTTTCAAAGGCTGTTCATTCTGTCAGCAAAAGAGATTTATAAAAATAACGTACCTCTATGAAATAATGTATTTATTTACCAAGTGTATTGAGCTGGCTCTGAAGAAAAGATTCTCTTTGATATGTGTCAGTAAGTATTTTAATCATGTAAAGCCTTGTGGACAGTTTTTTCTGAAGAAATACATGCATGCTCTGATGGTTAAACTATGCATTTGTTAAAGGAAAATGAAACAAAAAAAAGGCCACCAAACATCTAAATATACCTTTTATGACAGGAAAGAAGCCTAAAAAAAATTAAAATTAATGTAACAAGGCTGATAATACACTCTAATTGCAATTTGGACTGCCATGGCAAAAAGAATGTAGAGTAGCAAAGGCTTCTCAAATTTCTTCTGTTTCAGCCTTCTTGGAAATGCTAAGGACATTACTGCCCTCCCTCCTGTTCTTGAGACTCTACTCCAATTGAAAAACCCAAACCCCTGCAGCTCTCCCCTCTCCTTTTGTGTTGGGTTTTTTTTGTTGTTGTTTTGTTTGTTTGTTTTTTCTATTTTACTGAGAGTTTTAGAGTAAAAAACAAACAATCAAAAACAAACAAAAACACAAACAAACAAAACCCAAAAAACCGCCACCATCAGCAAACCCCAAACATCAAAATTGTCCTGTGATCTGGCACATTTTGAAAGTGAACAGGAATATAATTTACAATTAAGCTTCATTCTGATATGCAGAACAGGACAATGGTAATTCTTATGACCAAGCTTTAAATATAGTCTGGATATTGTTTATCTATCAGTTGACTGAAATCTGTTTTAGGAATAAGGAAATATTACTCCTGGTAAAAGAGAAAAATACCAAAATTAAATACCTACTTTATATACTGAAAATGTACCATAAATGAGTTCAAATCCAAAGTAAATAAAATTAATATGGTATTCTGCTACTGACCAGTCCTATATTTGAAATTAATTAGTAGGATTTATTAAATTATGAAATGGCAATAAGTAGCTGCTTAATTTTCACTGAGCTATAGGTGGGGATAAAACTTGATATTTTATTTCAAATTATGCTACTCAGTTTCTTTGAAGTCAAGTTTTTAAAGTTTGCATAGAGTGATTCTGCACTTTGGTTTCATAAAATATCTTTTTACATTTCTTTCTTGATTGTGGACTGGCAGCAATGGCAACCAACCTTGCTTCTAATAGTTATTCCCTAAACAATAGAGGAGAGAGGTTGAAAGCATCTCCTACCAGTTATTTTTATTTTTCTGTGTAGTAATCTGTGTTCTCACTGATCCTAAAGTCTGTTTTCTTCAACCCTGAATTATCAATATGGGTGGATGGGCCATGGAAGATTTTTTTGCTGTACCTTATTTGTCCTTGTATCTGAAATGTGGGGGACAGACATAATCTGGAAAATTATTTTAGGTTCTATTTGAAAGACTGCACCACCCTCATTGCCCCTTGGCAAACTTTGGGTCTTTTAAAATGTGAAGGACCCAGCTGAGATGCAGGGCAGGACCTGGAAAATTTTTCTTCTGCTAGTTGTAGTTGTCTCTGTATTGCAGCTGCTTTTTATTAGAAGAGAGCTGCTGCTAAGAGGTCTTAATCTCACTTTTCCTCTGAGGGTTTCTAGATTGTCAGGTGTTGACCACTTGGCTACACCAGGCATATCTTCTACTTGGGAGCTGCCTTCTTAGGAGCAGTTGTTGGTTTGTTGAAGGGGAGATGTAGTCCTTTTGTCTACCTTTTGTTGTGAAGAATAGAATTTCATCATTGAGATCTAGCTAAAAACACAAGAGCTAAACTTCTGAGTGGCAGACAAAAGTCTGAATCATTACAGATGTGAAACATGTTATTTATGGTAAAATTGGGAAGCATCTTGTAATGAGGAGCTGATAAAAACTTAAAGCAAACTCTCAATGCTCCAAAGAATTTTAGTAACATGTAAACTAGATCTTTCCATCAACTTCTTGCTTTGTAGTGAACCCAAACAAATTGATATCCAAGTCATGCTTGGATATTTGTAGTTTTCAGACTGTTCTTTATAAATGTGGGTGCTCCCTTAAGAGAAAGATCCCTCTATAAACAATAAAGTTAATATTGAAAGTTTATTCTTCAAATGAATACACTTCCATTTTAGTCAGCATCTTATACTTTTATGTTTTTAAAATGTGAGAATGCAAAGCAGACTGAAAGAAGGAAGAGGAAATCCTGTGCATGGGCAGGGTGGAGTGTCATCCCTTCTTTGACTGACTTCTCTCAAATTAAAACAGGAGGAGAAAAAAAGAAAAGTGAAAAGGTGTAGGGGTAAAACATTTGTTCCTTTGTCATTTTAATTTTCAGTGCTGAAGGAGGGAAAATACCTTTAATGGTCATGTTATTTGTTTTCTGTACACCTTTTCTAAGTATATTTTTGACTGTATTGTCAGGGAAGCCATTATCTTACATTGGACAGAAAATACTTTTTTTTTTAAAAAAGATGCTCTTGTGTTATATTTAACTGTATCATCTGTCTCAGTGACTATCCTCAATAAATTATAGAGTTAGAGAATTGCTACTGCTAACAGTGTGGGAAGGCAGGCTTTGCTCAGTCAGTTCTATTGTGGCTGCAAAATCCTGGTATGAAAGGAGTAAAATGTAAGGACAGAGGAATGGCTTAAATCACTTAAATGTTTCATCTGACATTCTTCAGAATGGACATTGAAGGGAATATCATTTACCTCAAAGTTACAGCTTCTGATCATATTTCGGTTTGTTTTTGTGACCATGTTGCCACTTAAGGGTACCTTGGGCTTTCATCTCTGTCCCTTCATTCCATTGCTTTCACGGGATGGTTCTTTGTGTGTGTTAAGGAGAAGAAACTGCAGTCTGCTCCAGCTCCTTAGAGCTGCAGTTATAAATAGACTTGGAAGCAGCAACAAGCTGGGTCCACTGCCTCTGTAATGGCCCTTTCCAAATACTTTAAAACAAATGATTCATCAAATAAGGAACACTAAAAGAAGAAATCTGCCAATTTGTAGAATCTGACTCCTCCTAATCAGAGCAAGGCAACAGGATGTTGAGTTCCTGCCCTGCACCTGATTAAAGCCAAATGCACTAGGAACAGCTGGGAGTAAGAGGAAGCACCAAGCTCTTCTCAGTTGGGGGTAGGACAGCAAAAGAATTTTTTTAAATCCCTTCCACCTTTGTTGTTCTGTTTTCCTGACTCTTTGACAGATAAGCACTTATTTCCTCTGGTATTTGGACCCCTTAGAAACCACGTAGAATGTACAGAATATAGGAAAAAGCTGCACATGTATGTGCCTGACCTAGGCAGTCGATTTTGGTTGCAATGTTATTCAACATTCCTCATCATCGGTATAGCCAAATTGCTAACTTTACAGACTCTGGTTGTGCAGGTGCCAAATTCTCCAAGTTCTGCCCACCCACCTTCAGCAAGTCAAAACCTGTAAGAGCAGCGTAGAGACCAAGATGCATTTTCCATCTGGATCACTGTGGTAGTTCTCACTGCTGCAGGCTCACGCAGAGCCCCTCAATGAACATGCTTCTCTTTTTTTTTTTTTTTTTATGGAAGCACTGAAAAAATGTGAAACCTTTGTCAGTGCTTTTTTCCTGTGCTCTAGAAACCATAAAAAACACAGCTTTTTAAAGCTTTGGAGTATACACATGCCCTCAAATAAGTGTTAAGCAGTTATTTTTCCCCATGCAGTTGTAGAATGTGTTGCAGATTACAGCCAAGCACAAAAAATAACTGTCTTGGTAGATTGTTCTATAGATACAGTAACAGTTTAACAGCGGTTTATTGCTTAAAATACAGCAATTATTTCAATGTCAGTAATCTGTCCAGAACCTCAAGACAAAGCTCCTTTACCATTTCGTAAAGTAACTTCTTATGTGATTATTCCTGGGCTTTTTGCAGCCATATCACAGAGCTACTTTATGTGTGTACAGCTTCCCTTCTGTGCCTGGAGCCAATAGAACAGGCTGTTCGCTTGTGTGCTCTCTGGGCCTCATCCAACAAGCCATGAGGTCGGGAGCAAGACTTCTCTTGGCTTCCTCAAACTTTGGATCAGGCCTCCTGCCACAAGCATTTTGTACTGTGGCATCCACGCCTCACCTCCTTACTCTGTGAACATCAGCACTGCCAGAGGGTTAGAGTACCAACTTTCCCTTTAATGCTTCAGTAAAGCAGGCAGTTCAGAAAAAAAAGTCTTTTAAAAGATGTTCCTCAAACATTTTTTCTCATTTTGAAATAAAGGAAAATGTGCCTGTAAAGGTCTCAGTCAGCACGTACTTTTCTTCTCTTCTCTACTAAAGTTTGCCAGATATTCCATTTCTGTGCCTCTGCTTTTTCTTCAGATTTTCAGGTTAACCTTGGAACTGTTTTGTGAGAAATGGTGCTAACAGTACCTGACATGAGTAGTGGGGCTTGCCATAACACTGTGAGTATAGCTGCTGCCAAATTTTATGACCTCCAGGGCTGTATATTTAAAATCTTGGTATATGTCAACCAAAACAGTGTGTCTTTACATGAAACAAAGGAAAGTAATACTTACATACACAGTTGAAAAGCCAAGGGACTCTGCAGATGTTTGAGAGAACAAAAGGACGCTTCCATGAGCTTGTGCTGTAAAATACAAACCTTAGGTACTTTGTTCCTCTTTTGACTTCTTTGTGGAGTGCAGGTTTGTGACTAAGGCTTGCATGGCCTTGACATGGGGTTGGAAAGGAACAACAGGTCAGCAGGTGTCTGTGCTGGACTGTTACACTGCCTTCTCATGTTTGCAATGGGAGGCTTTGCCTCTTGAGAGAGTTGGGGTGGGTTCTTCAGGCAAACCAGTATTGCTTGAGGAAAATGGGCATGTTTCAGAGTACAGCAGGTATCATTCTGTTGTTTAGCTTTTAGCACCTGTTGGAAAGTGACAAATTACTCTTTTTCACTTTCATATGTGTAGTCTAGCTTGTCTATTAATGTGTAATGTGCTTTCCTAATATAGCTTAGGAAACTCTTTATAAATTATTGTTCACACTGTATATGACAATAAAAGTTGTATTTATACAGATCTAGTCAAAGCACTAGAGCAATTAAACACCTACTCATCACATAATGTGTTTTTCCTGTCTTGTGGTGCCAAAAATAGGTGTTTGAATTTATGTAGAGATGCTCTTATTTTCTCTGAGCTAATGGAACATGCCTGCTGCTATTTTGGAACATAGTCATTTGTATTCTCAGATATCTCTATATTTACAGCCCAAAGCAGATATTGGGTGTTGTTAAGACTTGTGGAAACTTGTATGTTAAGTCTGATTTTTCCCCCTTCTCTTTGGTTTATTTGTAAGAAGAGATTGCTTCCAGAAGAAAATGCTATAATAGTTAGAGGCTAATTTACCTATTAATTAATGCCATTAATTGAAATTGTATTTTTTAAGAAGGATGTGAAAAACTGTGAATAAGTTTATTAAAATTTTCTATTAGATGGTGTATTTTTAAAGGTTTGATAAGTATTCTATAATTTTCAATGAATATTGTGGTTTGAAAAAATTACTGTTAACGCATTTCCTTTCCTATTTAACCCAGAAAAAGATTGTGAAAAACTGATAGACAATAATATTGAAAAATCATTAAAGTAATTTTAGCAGATTCACACAGATTAATTCTTTGACGTATGCAGATGTCAGAATATGACAAATTGGATGCATTTGTGGGATGCTAGTGTTCTCACATGTAAATGCATATATTTGTGTGTCTCTGTACATTCTCCATAGAGTTTATCCTGCCATGTTCCCAAAAGGTGGTGTTCTGTTGCTTTCATAAATTAAACATAAGACCCTGTGTGTGTGTGTATATATATATATATATATAAAACAATTGCTTTACTGCTTTTTGGCCATGTTACAGGCATTCCAAAGTTTACTTCATTTGTGTTCTCCAGATCCCTTCATGCCAGAGAAACAAAGCCAACGAGGAGAAAATATTTTTTTTTTCAGTCCTACAATGCTTGGTCTTAGAATGAGCCAAAGGAGCATTTCTTGTGACTTATTTTCCTGTTCCTAACAAACCGAGATGGCTGTCTTTGTTTAGGAGAGCTCATTCCTCTCATCAACTCAGAAAATAACTGCATCTCATGATACTTTCAAA
>WEIU01017205.1:1495-21760 GCA_013389925.1 Aegithalos caudatus | reverse complement strand
TCTTCCCAAACCAAGACACTAGGTCATTTTTAAAGCTTCTTGTTAGGGAAGTATGTGTCTTATCAGCAAATATATTCATATGTAGACAGTGTGGATAGTTGATGTTGAGGAAAGTGGATAGTTGGGAATGAAAGAATAGGATTGTTTCTGTTCCAAGTAACAGCAGATGCTTAACTTCTTGTCAGAAGATGAAAATACAACAAAATATTATAAAAAGAGCTGCACAGGAGAAAAGGAAACCAGATGGATTACGTGTTCTGCATCTGACTGAATTATGGGTAACACATGGGTGTTACAGCTAAGAATCCAGCACAGCAGCTCTCCATTTAAATGTGCAATTAGAGACTAAACTAGACAGCACTGTGATCAGAAGTCCTGGCTTCCCAATAATCCTCACAACATCCTTTTAGGGCATGTCCAGAATGCTTCCAGTTTTCCTTTGCCTGCACTTCCAGGTCTTACCTCATTACAGAACATGGCTTACATGGATTCAGACACAAGAATGTTCTTTGTTGTTTGCAGTGATTCAGCTGAGTGTGGGACAGTAGCAGGAGCTAAAAGCATCCAAGGGAATCTGAGGATGTCAGATGTCTGATTCTGCCCCTAGATTGTACCGCTATATTTTTTGTAATGAATGGGCTTGGAAATGCTAAAGAAGTTTTATCTCCTCCTTTGTCCCCTTAGAGTCTCCTAAACATTTATCTTTTTTCCCTTTCTGGGACAGAGTCGTAAGTTGCTAAATCTCCAGATGTAGTTATATGTCTGCACTTCACACTATCTCTGCATTTTACTGTGTGGAATGTGGACTATCTCCCTACCTAGAGTTGTATGTACCCCAATCAACACTGGTTCTTCCCATTGTCTCTATTTATATTTGACATACTTGCCAAAGCTAGTAGCTGTCTCCTTTTACTACTACCCAAGAAATAACTTTTAGGATACTTTATGATAAAAGTGTTTATATAGAGAAGAAAGTTGTGTACTGTGATGGTGTGTTAGAATTTCTTTTTACAGATCAATGTTCTATTTGCTTAATGTTAAGACTGCTAGCAATTTAGATCCCAGTCCAGCACTTTCTATATTTCACTCTTCTGTTCCAATTGGAACTAGGTGGTCTTTAAGGGCCCTTCTAGCCCAAATTATTCCATGATTCCAAGATCAGTTGTTCTGAATTATTCTGTGAAGCAATCCCTCCCTCCTACTGCTGTCTATGTAACTAGTTTAGGGACATTAACATCCCACATTCAGTGACTAAAATCAGTTGTGTAAATGTCATTCCTAGCACAATTTCTGCTGTAAAGTATGTAAAGCAACTGCAGACATAGGGCATTACTCATAAGCTCCTGAAATACTTTGTGTCAGCAATGAGAATGAGAGCTTCCACTCAGAAGATGAGGCCTACTGGATGCATCTGCTGTAATATCTAGGGAAACACCTAAAACTGGAAAGAGATGAGCCCTGCTAAGAAGGAAAATACATACAGCAACAGAAAACCATTGACAGTTTCCATGAGCATGAAAATTACATAAGCTTCAAAGTGAGACCATGTTTAGAGCCGGCACATATTTTCGTAGCTATTGCCAGATATCAGTTCTAGGAATCTGTAAATAGTAAAGACCACATCCTAATTTTGGCTTTGCTAGACAACTCTTTTCATGACATCTTTAAAGGACTAGGAAGAAACTTGAAAATTTTAAAGGGGTTACATGAGCATATTCTCAAAGTATCTAGTAGCAAAAGCCACAAATTTAAGCATATGAGTTAAAGAAGAACTCATGATTTCAAAGTAAAAGAGGATATGCAGTCAGTTGTAGCTAATTAAAAGTTATTTTTGGTGAGAGCTGTACTTTGATTGCATGCCTAGATTCACTGTGTTTCAAAACATGTGTTCCATATTTTGAACGACTGTTTTCCCAGATGCTTAAAAAATCTATTCACCAGCCAGACACACTGCAGAAAAAATTTATCCTCTGTAGGTAGAAAACGTGACTGTATTCTTTAAGTTGTGACATTAGGCATAGGTTTTAGTCATTTATACTTTCCATCACTGAGCTTTATCTTGGTACTAACTGAAAATTTTCATTGTGAATTATTGTAATTGTACTTTTTTTCTACTTCTAATAACACAGTTTCAGTCAAAATCAATGACATCTATCAAGAAAGAATCACAGGCCTACCTACTCTCTGCAATGAATGTTGTACAATTGGCAGGTTATCTGTTAGACCCTTAAAAAAAAGTACAAGGAATTAAAGTTATTAGGAGTTGCAAATGGGTGAGGTACAGAGTAAATTGCTGGATTCTGAGAGCTCTTTAACAGATGAAACAGCTGTGTTCCTAAAAAATCTTGAAGAGGCAGAGGATGGCATCCAAATGGTCTCTATGTAGAACTTTACCTAACAGACAATAAGAGGACTCATTCAGTTCAGGTATATTTTGGGTGAAGAAGCCTTGTGAATTGTAATGTCTATGTCTGTAGCATAGCTGCATAGTCATGGCATCTCTCCAGGTTTCAGAAAATTTTTCCCATCTGTATAATACTCAAGCATCAATTCTGTGAATTACTGGGGGCTGACTGGAGGCTAAGGGAATTTCATTTCTCGCTGTCACTCACTTGAAAGCCAGATCTGGCCTTAGGAGTATTCCAGTCAGAGAAAAAAGTAACTACCACAACAAAAGGCTGAACAATAATTTGTGGCCAATTTTGACTATTTTTTGAAATGAAGAGGCTTTGGGTACAAAACTACAACAAAATGTATGTTACTAATTTATAAACTACAGAACAAAGTGCCACATTCTTTTCTTTCTATTCTTTCTATTCTCATTTATTTTTGTCATTTTTGCAGGTAAATATTCATAAAATATTTATCAAGTCTCATTATTTTTAACTAGAATATATTATGGAGACAGCTGAGAAGCAAAGAGTTTTCTGTCAAACTGTAGTTTGTCTTCAAATACAGTGTATACTGCCTTCATTACTGAGAGAAGATTTTGCTTTTCAGGATCATTGTGAATAATGCCTAACAATAACAACCCATAATATCCACACCCAGGCCAGTAGGGACTGCATGAACAGCCTTCTATTTTCTTTAAATCTTTTTTAACCCCTTCTCACAGCCTATACTTCTCTAATTTGTATGATATTTTAAATATTTTATGACTGATTTAACACTCCTTCCCAAGGAGTGCAGAAAAGGCTCCCAGAGTTCAATTATTGTTTTCCAGGACTGTTCAGATTGGCCTGCTAAGGAGAGGTGTTAATTTTTATTAGACCCTAGAGAAGAAACAAATTTCTATTTGTTGTATTTCTCACAGTCTTCAAAATTGGGAAGACCGGACATACAAATGTAATTTTGCTGGCTGTTTTATATATAAAGAATTCAATCATGCCAACACTTAAACACATGCTTGGCTTTATACACATGAATAGTTCTTATTTAAGTAACCTATTATATTTTGAGGGTGAAAAAAATCCATTTAGTTCTCTCCATAATTAATGCTACCATTATATGTTATAACTTAATGAACACATATAATTTAAATATACTTAAGGTTTAATTACAGGTTTGCCATTGACAGAGTCTAAAGAGAAGAGTTATAAAGATATTCCAGTAATCCAGAACTCATGGTAAACTCATTATGCTCCTTGACATGGAGAAAACTTACACCACATTATCTGCAATTTGACTTGAAACCTGGGGTGGATTACAGCATCTAAGCAAAATGAAAGAAGGTAAAGGCTGTGCAAACCAAAGATTTTCTAATGGTCTTAGAAAATTAGTAGCTTTGCCCTTGTTTGCTAGGGTAAATAAAAAGAAAATACAATAATCTTGAAACATGTCAGAGATAAACAGCCAAATCCTCTTTTAGTGATCATAAGACATATATAAAATTAAGTATTTTATATAACTTCAGCCCAACAAGAAAATTTAAAATATAATAAAAGCCCAGGAAATGCAACTGTGAAAACAAGGGAACTCTATGACAGGAAAATCTGTGTGATTTTCTATACTATTCTCAGTCAGAGAGTTTTGATGCAAAAACACATATAAATCCAAATCCAAGTTCATAAACTACTGCCACACTGCCTAACAAAGAGATGATCACCCTAACAAGGATGGATGTCAGTAGCACATGCTGCAAACTCCAAAATCAGGTCAGGAAGTATATGCCAATATTGAACCTATGAAACCTGTAAAACTGCCACCAAAGTGAGCTAGGCAGCATAGCAAACAGTGATTTATTCCCAAAGTCTGTATACTTGTATTCTGGATGCTGATATTTAAACAGAAGGGCTGTGTGAGGCTGGAAGGGATGGTACAGAGTGGTTTAATAGCTACCTTTCTGTTGTTACAGCAAGAAAGCTAATAACTGAGTATCAGAACAGGTTTTCATTATTATTTTAGGGGAGTATGGAGACTTATAAAGATCTGGTTTTCTCTGAAAGTTTGAATTACTTAAGTACTTACTTTTTAGCTGTTGTTAAGACTATTTCTCACATGTTAGAATAATATGAAATTAGATAAATGGATGTATTATGCAGTGATTCAGGGTATTTCAGAAAAGTGTTTTTGTAATGATCATAGTGTTGCTTGAAAAGTCTCAAAATTACACTGCCTTGTGTTACAAAAAGCTTATTTTTCCATAATGGTAGCTTGATAACATGTGGGTGGAATGAGTGGTTCCCAGGGCATTAGCAAACCACTGGAATAAAATATTTTTGTTTTCTGTAGTTGTTCNATCAAGAAATTATAATTTGTATTTTTGCTATTATTCATTAACACCACACACAATCACTTGTTAACCACAAACAACACATCAGGCACCTCTTTTGCACTTAATACACCATATAATATGTCTGGGACTAAATGATATTTCTGTTTTTCTGAGAAACCTGTGTAAGCATCCCAGCAAGCAGATTCAGAATGTCTCTTCTCAGAGAATCAAAACATGCATAGAGTTAGAAGATATTTGGGGTGTTGTGTAGTCAATCTGCTTCCTCAAAGCAGGGTCAGCTGTAGCAGGTTGACTCTCAGGATTGTATCTCTTGATATGACAGCTACTCCAAGCCCTTAGCCCTCTTTGTGGTCCTTTGCTGGACATGCTTCAATATGTCCATGTATCTCTGCTCTGGGCAGCACAGAATGGGACCAAGCGCACAGATGTATCTGTAATCCAGTGCTACAAGTTCAGTTTGGTGTCCACCAGGAAACCCAGGTCTTCTTCTGCCAAGATGCTTTTCAGACTGCTGACCACCAGTGGATGTTGGTGTCTGGGGTAACTCCAGCAAAAGTTCATACTTTGCAATTCTCTTTGTTGAAATTAATGACATTTCTGTAGGCCTCTTCCTCAGGCATTTTGAGCTTCCTCTAAATGGAAGCACAACCACCTGATCTGGTCAATTTTTCCTGGTTTTATATCTTCTGCAAGCTTGCTGAGGGTGCACTCTATCCCAACACCCAGGTCTTTAACCATGTGGTTAAATAGTTCTGGCCTAGGAGCAGGCCTGAGGGTGCACCACTGGGGCTGGATTGCAGCTGGATTTTGTAGCACTGCTCACAAATCTTTGAGCCCAGCAGTCCAGCCAGTTTGCTATCCACCTCCTTGCCTGATTATCTAACCCATACTTCATCATTTTGTCAATGAGAATATGATGGAAGGCAGTGTCAAAAGACTTGCTGAAGGTGAGATAAACAATATCCACTGCTACCCTCATCCATTAAACCAGACATTTCATTGTGGTAAGCTATTGGGTTGGTCAGGCATGATTTTCCCATTGTAAAGCCAGGGTGATTACTCTCAATCACCTTCCTTAAGTTTCTGAGCTGTTTACTCTGAAAAGCACATAAAGGTTTATGAACTTAACCCACATAATTGTGATTAGTTTATAGCTGTTATGATATGGTAATTGTAAGTAATTGTAAAATTCTTACACATACCAATCTGGGTATTAAAAGCACAATCTTGGTGCAAGCATGGAGTATGAGGTTAACAAAATTAAGAGTAAGATGAAGTCCAGACAATATTTATACTAATAGATGGGTTTGGAAATGCTATTTGGAAACCAGTTGTCTATCTTTTCAGACTGGCCAGATATAAGAAATGTTTTCTTCCTTCCCTTTGCTGTAGAAGTTAAATGATTAGCATGATGTGTTTGGCCACAGCTCAGCAACTGAATCAGTGAAAGATTATGGTCTCTTCATAACATTGCTTCTCTAATCTGTCTAATCAATGTGGCAGTATTCCTGTAAGATTCTTTCTGGGCTAGCAGCTGAATGCTCGAGCAATGTGTGATTGTGAGGTTGCAGCAGCACAGAAAGTTCCATTGCAAAGAAAAGTTATTTTCAAATTAAGATAAATCTTGTTTACACACCATGGGAAAAAGTTTGGATAGTTCAGATAGTTTAGTTATTAGAGTTATCTAAAACAGGCTGCAAACCCATTCTATAAAAACATTGTCATATTTTTCCTCTCCCCTTACTGTTTAAAACAGAACAATAAAATTATCATGTTTCTTTCCTTTAATTATCTCTAACTGCATACAATATATTTACAGACTGACTGCAACTGGAAATTAACAATTGGTGTAAATCTCTCCTCTCCCCTGTATGTGCTGACTTTTGAGGAGCCTGTTTCCCAAAACAAATTTCCTTCTCTCCTGTGTTTGCTGCATTACTGGAAATCTGTCTGCCAATGCAGGCCAGGGTCTGTAAGTGCTTTCATTAAGAACCCTCTGTTCATAATTCAAATATTCCCATTATTCTTAAGCTGAATTACAAGCAATTTCTTAGCCAAAGAAGACCTTCCATAATCACCATGAATATAGTTCCTTTTCTTTTGAGCACACACAATATTTGGACAAGTTTTTTGGAATAACAAAAAACCTGAATATTACTGGATTTAGATGCCATTTCTCCATTGTTAAAGCACCAATCAAGATTTTTCAATCTCAATGCTTTATTTGAGAACTAATTCATAATACAAGTCTTAAATATAGTCTAGACAGAATGGTTTGCAATTGCTTGAAGAAACCCCGTTCAAAGAAAATTATAAATGTTTAAGTTCATATTTTTATTAGAGTCATTATTATATGGCTTGAAATTTTGTCTTATAAATGAAGTAAAATTTTTTTCATGACAAGGAATATGCAACTTGCATTGATTAGGGAATTTTGTTAATGTGAGTTAGAGTGTCCCTCTGAGAATTTGTATCACAGATTTGTAATTAAAGTTTCAACTATCTTTTCAAAAGAGTATCACTGTTTTGGTGAACTCATTGTGCTACTGTCATCTTCCTGATACAGCTTCCACCTTCAGTGGGAACTGATAGTTCAGTATTCAAATATTACATTTTCTTTACTGGCATACATCCATTTATGTACTGCTTCTAATAACATTGGCCACATTGTGAAAGATACCACATAAAATTGTATTACAACTTTTCTTGGAAATTGTGTGTTGTACAGGGTTTGAAAAGTTCCAAAGAAAAGGGAGCTCACCCTCAACCGTTGGCATGTGGACATCCCTCAAGCTATTGGACACAAAGAGCAGTAAGCAGATGACCCCTTATGCAGTGGTTATGAAAATTTTCTAACTGCAAATTTCAGCCCATGTCTCTCATATTTCTTCTGATTTGGTGTTGTGTGACATCATGCAGAAAAATAATAAGCTGAAACTTACTACTGTACTGCAATTCTTTACTAAGAAACAGAGTGCTAATAAGAAACAACTGTGGAGACACTGTAGTCATCCTTATTACTGAGCAGAATGTGTATAATCATAGTCTACCACCTGATTCTTTCATTGTTTCACAAGGTCTCTCTATACACTATCATTCTCTAGGATGAGAATAGGTGCTATGAACACAGACCAAGGACTATTTTAAGTTTTGTCTTCCATCACCCACTTGGGTAGCTACAGGCTTTGCTGGAAGAACGGATTTTTGTATCCAGAGTAAATGCGGGTGAGATAAATCCATAAAAATGCATGTAAGCTCTAAAGCTGTGCACATCCACCAGAGTTGTTAAGCTGGGGATCACCAGAGAGGGAGACCTGTCAGGGCAATCCAGGAGCCAAGGCAGACAGCAAGGCAGGTAGCACCATGCCTGCTGCCATCAGGGGCCCAGGCAAGGGTAAGCTGTGCTTGTGGCACTAGTATTTTTCTACCCACAGGAGAAATTCCCTCATGGGTGAATCTCCCTGGGAGACAGAGCAAGACATGACAACCCAGAGCTGCATTTCAAATGTTCTTATACATATATATATACATGTATATATGTATATACTAATCCTCTACAGATTGTAAGAAAATAAAACATGTTAGCAGAAATAGACTAGTCAATGCCTCTTTTTATTAAAACTTATGTCTCCTATTGGATTAAGGTCATCATCTGTCTGTTACTCTGTTAGATAAGCATTATGACTCCAGAGGGCATTTACACAGGTCTCCTAAATTTCAAGCTCTCATTGCAATCACCAGTGCATGCACGACATGTGAAAATTTTTTATTTCTTTTCTGAAGAAAAATGCCTACAGAGATGTATCCACAAAATTTTCAGTGTGGAGTAAAATGCACGTTTTTGCCAGACAAACTGTAATTTGGTTTAAAAAATTTGCGTGTGCACAATCTATGTGGGTAGATTTTTAGAACAATAAATAAATAAACAGAATGAGGCCAGATTTTATAAATTGAATGCCATTTCTTACACTTCCTTTAGTGGACATACCTTTTGCACATCAAGAGGAAATCAGACAGTATAGTTTGGCAGAGAGCAAAATCTCTACAGTCATTTTCACTGAGAAGAAAACAGACATTTTCTTGTCATATGAACATTGATTGGCTTGTTTCTATTTTTTTTTTAAATCAATAAAAACAAAAAATACCCCAAACCCAAACATCAATCCTCAAAAAACCACAAACAAACAAAAAGACCCCAACAAATAACCAAATCATCAAAAAAAGCCCAAGACTCCTGTTGTGTAGCATTGTTATTTTCACTTGTAACAAGAGTTACTTTTTTTCTTCTTTGGTAAGATTGTCAACATTTCATGTTGTCTCTCTAAGCAGTAAAGGAGGCTTTGGAGATATTCCTGCATGAAAGGTAAAACAGCTGTTATAACAAAAAGTTACTAAAGTGTAATGTGTAAGTAAAAATTTAAAATAACTTTTAATTGTGTGATTGGAAGGGGACACAACATCAGACACTTGCTAATCATCAGTAATTCAGAACTGGAGTAGGATACTGATAACTCTTTGCCACAGTATCCCTACTTTCAAACAGGGAAAAAAAAATAAAAAAAAGTTGAGGCACAGAGGGAAAAAAGTTCTAAAGCATTAGCCCTTAGTTCCACTGAAGAAAAAAAATAGACATGCAATTTTTTTCATGTGTGATATTTTCTCAAATTCTTCTAGCCTCCAGTGACAAAATTTCATTTTATTTTCTCAAGGAAATATAAACTCATTTATTTACCCAGAAAGTCTTGCAATTAACAGAAGGTAACTCAATTTGGCTCTCAATCTGACTGTGAATTTGTGAACTTAAAACTAGCAACTGCTTAGATATCTTTATCATGACCTTACAGTGTTTACTTATGACAAGAAAACACACCACCAACCATTGCAGTGTATTTTTGGGGCCAGTTCTTCAAATTTTAAAGCAATGGACAAAGGAAGTAAATTTTAAATTTTATTTCATTGAACAGAATTTTATTCTGTTGCTCTCAGCTCTCAAAACATAGCTGTTAACAGAGCATCAATCAACAACTGTTTCTGCTAGGAGACAAATTCTTGGCCTAAAAATAATTTTCTGAGCAAATCTGAATTTTGATACTATGTCTTTCCTGCAAGTACTTCAGATGGGATAAGGATTAGTCTAGCAATAAATAATAAATATTTGTATACACACACACACGCACACACACACACCAGAAAACTGTCCCGGATCAGCTGTTTAAGCAGCTAGGGTACAACTCAGATGTGCTACAGCTGATGCATGTGAGGATAATGTCTCCAGTGGGTTACTGAGGGATAGGAAACCTGCTGGAAAGCACTGGCTCTGGGAGTGCTTTGGGGTAGCTGATGATAACATGCAATGCTGAGATCAGGAAAGCCAAGGCCAAGTTTCAGAATGTAAAAGCAGTAAAAAGGTGCGAGGGCCACCTAGATCTGTGTACCTAGCCACTCATGAGGACATTCATTTCTTTGAGGAGAAAGGTGATTTATTTATTTTATACATCCAACTACCTTGAGCCAGAGACCTCATGCAAACGGAGAAAAGATCTCTGAGCAAATCTACTAAATCTGTGTGGGAAAAGTGTAACAAGTTTCAGTGGCTAAAAGTAGGCAGTTATAAAATGTTGGGTTTTATCACCCAGAACTTAGGTGAAAAAAATCCTATCAGGAACCTTGGAGTCAGTTTACTCTGAAATTATCTACATGTGAATTTTAAACCATTTCCAAGAGAAAGTCAAAAAAAATTTGATAAATATCTAAGGTAATTAGTGTTAGTTGTTCCTTCCCACTTTGGTATATTTGAATGTCTTATCCTTTGCACTGAAAATAATCTTTCATAGGCCTTAATTGTATTTCTCGCAGCAACATCATGGAGCTTCCTGCCACGCACTTAGCAAAATGTCAGTATATTTAAGAAGACTAACTAAATGGTCAGGAACACTTTTATTGCTTTTCCCTTTTTCCCTTACTATGTAGTTGACTGAAAGTCTTTTTGTAGTATTTTCTGTCTTTTCCTGTCCTTGTGGAATAAGGAGGATGGTGGAAGTACAGACAGTGGGGAAAATACAAATTGGATGTTCTGACTTTTTCTTGTATTTAGAATTAAAATTACTACAGTTTTTGACTGTGGAGGAATGCTTCCAGCACACTAATTGATACAATTTGGTAGGGGCTTACCTATGTAGGAATATTGTGCTTGGTGATACCTATGAAAATGCTTCATTATTGAGACTGGTTTTCTCAGTGGTCAACAGACATGGAGATCCACAAACCTGTAAATAATTATGCAGTCATTAATTAACTCATTATGGACTCATCTATAAGTTAAAGCAAAGGAAAATCTATGGTATTTAGAAAATAAGGCTGGATAACCTCATCAAGAATTTCATGCACTTATTATGAATATTGTTTTATATTTTCCATCAAGAATCTTTAAAATAATCCGGAAAAATAAGGTAATAAAATTACAGTAATTTTCAAAGATGAACAGTTAGAAAGACAGAAAGATGCTTTCTATGGATTGTTTCTGTTAAGAGAGAACTTACTCCAGGATAAATCTTGTGCATTTTGACAGTTACTTTCAAATCTAGGTACTATTTTTAATGAGAGGTTGGGTATGTTAATAAGATTTGGTACATTATTTTAGGTCTTTAAATTATAGAAGATGTTTATCTCAATTCATGCAATTCCTTTTTAAAAGTAACAATATTCACATATGTTTAATTAAACATACAAAAAAGTTGCTATCTTCAAAACATTCTCAGCAATGACAACCTGAATAGCTCTTTGACTCTCCTACCCTCTCTACTTCTCATGTTAAACTTAGAGAATTTCAGATATATGTGACAAGGCTTACCAGTACAAGTAATAGCTGATTAGGATATACTAAATCTTTGTGGAAATCAAGTATAACTAATTTACTGTTGGCAAAAAAAAAAAAACAAAACAAAAAAAACAAAAACAAAAACAAAAACAAAAACACAAGAATGCTTCACTTTCCACAATATTTGCAGCTAGGCTGAAAAATACAAGTTTTATATCAGCACTAATAAGAAACTACGGAATTCATAAAGGATTATCTGTTGATTTCCACCACCCTCCGATATTCTTTCTGCTTTTTTTTCTGCCATCTACCTTATGTTCAAATGAATACCATCTGCTCTTTAGAAACACAGGTTTTTGAAATTCTGACTGATTTCCTACACAAGTGGGTGAAACTCAAAATAAAACTGTCTTCTAATCCATAAAAGACAGACCACATTAGCTTTATGAAAAAAAAAAAAATCATTTTTTGCCTCTTTAAAAAAATTTTTATCCTCCCAGCCCCTGCTCAGAAGTAGCTACAGGGGTTCCTTTCTCACATAACTTTCTCCACCGCAGGATAACCAGTTGACTTGTATGCCTGTGACTTCCTTTGTTTTAAAACTGCAAGTGTGATACTTCATCATCACCATTTGCAAGGGTTTACAAAAAGGCATATTTTTTTAACTATTATCTTCCTGTGATGTAATGGGCATTTGAGTAGTGTCAAGTTTTAGCTATTACTCTAACTAAAAAACAAAACATTCACTAGATTATTTATGGCTGCAGGATTTCCTTTGCTTTCCAGAATGTGATAATCTCACCAGTTGTTCACTGGGGACTGGAATTTGTGATTTATAGTTATATTATTTCAATTTTAATTTTTGTCTCACAAATGAAAATTCCAAGCGAGACACTGTTTCTCTCCAAGCTCTGTCAGTGAAAGAGCACTGGAATTATGCTGGCACATTGCAGTCACTCAAGAAATGTGTAGCATGTTCTTATTAAATAATTCCCCCATATCTGTAATGGCCTAACAAATTTCAGCTCTTCTTTAATGGTAAAGTACATATCTGCCATACCTGGAAGCAGTGCTCTTTGGAAATATCCACAATATTGATTCTCCTTGGATAGGACCAAGAGCACACACTTTCTAAAAATTAAACAAACAAACAAAGAACCTAGAAAGGGCTGCAATGTCAACATCTCAATGTTCCTTGTGCAGGTTGCTCTATTGTTCTAGTTTTGTGTCCTTTGCAATTACATCACGTTGTTTAGAGTAATGTGATCCAGGATTGTGGGTTCTGTTTGTTGTTTTGTTTTGTTTTGTTTAATTTGGGTTCTGGGATTTTTTTGTGGTTTTGGTTTTTTGTTTGTTTTGTTTTGGTTCTATTTCATTTGGCTGGCTTTTTGTGATGTTTGATTGGTTGGTAGTTTTGGGTTGGGTTTTTTTTTTTTTTTGGTTTTTTTTTTTTTTGGGGTTTTTTGTTTGTTTGTTTGTTTGTTTGTTGTTTGGTTTTTGTTTTTTGGGTTTTTTTAGTATTTTAAGTAAAACAGAATATTTTCCCTTAGTCTGCAGAAACAAACTTGTTTGGGTTTGTACAATGGACACACACACACGTACAGCAACACACTTCTGGCTGTGTCTGCAAGTTTTTGCCTGTAATTTATGAAATATCAAACAGTAAATAGCAAGAGCCTGTAAATCATGCTATTTCATGTGGATCTGCCAGAGCACAAGGCTGGTGCCACAGGTACCATCTTAGCCATTGAGTTCAGTCCCTTCCAGGCACAGACCTGTACATAGCAGTAAACAGAGTCTACTGAAACCTGGGATGTGCTGTGACACACCTGCAATCATGAACAAAAAACTAAAACCCATAACAAATTTTAGACTGTAAAAAAGTCTTCTGAATCCAAACCTTGCAATTATATCAATTGAACCTCAACAGAAGTGATAAATTTCAGTGATAGCAAGACCCCTCATAGTTGATCTCAAATGCATCAGAGGAAAAAAAAGTCTCCCGTCATGTTTTTCTCCCTGGGCATGCATCTAAAGTATAAAGATTTTCACAGCCTCATGGAAAGCCAGCGTAAGCACTAAAATTTTGTGAATATTTCAAATAATATCGATGTAGTAACATTACAGAGAGCAAGTTCTTTCCTCATGTTGCATTCTCTGACAGATTCCAATACATCCCAGGCATTAGAATTCACATTGCAATTTTATGTTCCATCTTCAAGAACTTTCTTCTATCATCCTGTAAACTTGGCTATCCATTTGTTTGTAACAGGCAATACAGAGTTTAGCTGCAATTTTTTCCATTACATATATTCTCCTAAAATTTCTTGCTGATTTTGGAAAACAGAATTTGAACTGAGTTGAAGTAAATTTTGTTTGACAAATTATGAGATCCTTTTATTACATGTTGGTCCTTTTCCTACCTCTTTCATATTGTTATTGCATTTCAACCTTAATATTTTATTAGTAGAACTTNTTACTGGTCTCATATACTTTCAAGAATTGAAAGGTTGTATCAAACTGGCAGTGTTTTGAGATTTTTTTTTCCAAAGAAAAACTTTTAGAATGTGTGGTAATTTTCAAGATGACGTGGAAAGGCATCTAAGCCATTGAAATATAACTTATCTGTTTAAGTGATTGCAGAGCTCCTTCTCAAGAATATATGATGTCTGTAATGATACCATCACATTCCAGAGGTTGAAGAACAGTTGGTGGCTTGAAGTGTTCAGGGGTGCATAGGATTAGCAATGTTTGATTTTGAGATACTTGGTAAAACTGATATTTTTGTAAATTATAGGTTGTATATTCATTTTTTCAAGACTATAAATTCTATAGAATTTATGACTGTTCATGATCTAAAATCATACAATACACTTATGCTGGTTATGTACTTAGAATAGAGGAAATTTTCAAATATTACAAGTATAATTTCTAGCATACTGAGTTGTGTAAAAATTTCTGTGTGGAGGTGATCAGCAATAATCCTGGAGAATTAAGATGTACTTGTGGCATAGTCCTATGCATAGGCACCCGTTTTAAGTCAAACATGTTTTGTAATTTTAATGCAATTGCAAACACAGTTTTGCCTTGATTTCCTTTAACTCTAGCATCTCTGTTTGGTTGACTTAAATCATACTCACATTTCTCAGGTGAAACCACTAGCTAACCAAAGCCTGTTTATTAAAATGTTTGTGTTGTTCTGTAAATTTCTAAGCAACTTACAGAATATAAATTTAAAATTAGGAGGGGTTTCAAGACAGAGTTACTGCAGGGAGCAAGATCTTCTGTGGTTGTAAATGTTCATAAAAATTCCCTCAGAAAATGTTTGAAAATGCTGGAAAGTCTCATCTCACTGCTACAAAATGTGTTGCACCTTGTTGAAACTCTTTTAAATTTTTGTTCCTAGGCTGCCACAAAACCTACAAAACCTTTATTGAAAGGTTAATAGAAGAATAGTATGTTACAACATGCTGAAAAATGATCAGAGATCATTATGTTCTCTTTGAAAATTCTTTGTTCGGAGTTCAAAATATGTAGTAGAGCTTTGGGGAACATTTACACTGATTTTGGTATTTGTTTTTAGAGGTTTGGGGTTTTTAATTCATTTCTTAAAATGTGTAGTTTGTGTTTCTGGCTACACAAATGTGTAATGTGGTTCCTAGGCAAAGAATCACAGCATGAGTAAAGGTATGAGAAGCAGGAGAGTATGAAAGAGTTAATTCTTAATATTTTTCTGTTAGGACATGGTTTTATAAACTGTGTACCTATTGCCTATTGCTCTTGTACACCTTTTCTATTGTCAGGTATAGCCACTGATACCTAAGAATTTAAAAGCCTCCAAGGGACCACTATAATTTTCTTCTATCTGATCTTGGTTTCAAGATTTTGCACAGCAGCAGACCAGCATTTTTCTGATTGTTGTTCTTTATAATAGAAGCTTTTTCTACTATACCCCTTCCAACCTAGAATTTGACTAGCACATAATCTTCCAGCCTTTGGAAGGTTTTGTTATGCCTTCTTATGCCTATCGAGCCATTTATAATCAGATATTACTTTTCTTTTTCAATACCTTGTCACAAGCAGAACAGAATTGGATTTTGCTATGCCTTCTTATTCTATAGAGCCACTTTGAACCAGCTATCACTTTTTGTTACGTTGTCACAAGCAAAACAGCCTTCAGTTGGAGAAACATATTTGAGTCATCATCAGTAAACATAAGTTTTGATTGATGATTTGAATGTTGGAAGTGGGGAAAAAACTCCAAAAGCATTTATACAAGTATTTAGGTAAACATTTAATGCTCCCTTTCCTCAGCCTAAAGTTTTTACATGTTTTCTGCAAATTGTGCTCATTCCATCTGAGTTCACCCAGCAAGGTGGAAGTGTACAGCAAGCTGAGATGCTTTGTCCCATGTTCTGTGCCCCATGGTTTCTCTCTGCTGTCTGATGGGTCACAGATTTCTGACACTCCATGTGCAACTGTGTCTGCAACTCTTGTTTGTGCTCCAGTGCACGTCATCCATGGACTGCAGGTTCTTCAGGGATGTACCTACTTCCTTCTGACACAAAAATCATCCCAAGAGCACATATTCCAGTGTTTCTCCATATTGTCCGAGCAGGACACCAACTTGCTGTTCTGATCAGACATACTTTAGCACATAGCTCTAAAGTTTTTGGTTTTTTCCACTGCTGCTTAAACAGATTTCAGCACTAACTGCAATAGCTTCCATCTGCCCTTCCAATCAGGTCATGACCCCCGATGCTTAAACATTTAAATTCTCTCTTTTATACAATATATACAATAATACATAACAATAACCCCACTATTGCTGCTTTTTCTGGATAAACAAATAGACTAAGCTTGTTAAGTGTCCCAAGGTAAGGCCTGTCTTACAGACAACAGATTTTAATTGTACTTATTTTCACAGAATCATACAACGGTTTGAATTGGAAGGGACCCAGAAGGATCATCAAGTCCAACTCCTTACTGAATGGCCCATATGGATTTCACACCCACAATGTTGGTGTTGTTAGCACCATGCATTTTCAAGCCCTTTCTAAGTTTTAAATATAATTTTTAGACTATTGAATGTGACATGCTGGTATACTTCTATTTACCATGTGTACAAATGCCAGTCTCAGTATTCAGAATAAAAAATTTTCCCTACTGGGATAGCTACCATTATTTTGGTTGCTGCTTTGCTGAGAATTTTAAGCTGAGACTGATGTCCTGTGATTTACCTACGTTTAACACATTTTTCCCTTTCTGAAGGAAAACAGTACAACACTCTCGGGACAGTTGGAGTATTCTGTAGAAGTTCTTTGTTCCTACTGTTTTATGTTGTGTTCCACTTGATTTAGAAGCTGTGCTTAATAAGACTGATAATCCATTCCTGGAGGTCTTGCAGCCAGGGTAAAAGCTGTCTTACACTGCAAACTCACTTGTGCAAATAAGTTGCAGGCAATGTCACTTTTATTTCACTTTTTGAAAAACCAGGGATATCAAGAGTGTTTTGTACAAGACTTATGGGTTCAAACCAGAGCAGCTTTGCTTAATATGAAGGTAATAATCCTCTCAAAGAGCACAGGAAATGTTTGCTGGCCTTGAACTTCATTAGACATCTCACAGTGAACTCAGCATCAAGCACCAATTATGGATAACTATATTTTGGTTATTTAGGAAGAAAAGCTATCCAAATTGTGCTTCAGCTTGGTTTCATAGGACCTCTTGTAAGTTCAATGCCTCCAGTTATACACAGCAATATAACTGCTAGCTTGTGACTTTCATGAGCCATAGCTTGCTGGAGGCTGGTGGAGCTTTTCTGTCACTGTAGACTTGCCTCCTGCTGCTGCATTGCCCAGGCACAAACCTCAGGGGTCAGGTCTCTGGAATGGCAGGATCACTCCTACACCCTTCATTCTCGCACACAGAGCAGAGGTGTTGGGAGGGCTGACACTGCTATTCGCGTCTCTGGGTCTCTGGGCAAGGAAAATAATTAAAATGTAGGATGTCAGTGAGCATTTTTTTATTCTATTACCTGATTTTTCCACATTCAGTCAACTTATTGCTCTCAGGGTAGGAGAAACTTGTTTGCTATTGCTGTTCCAGTTAAAAGAAATTAAATAGTTTCTTCTAGTGGCATGCAGCACAGCCTTCTGTAACTGACTAATTGGCCCCCTATAATTTTTGCCCTAGTTGAAACACATTTACTATTAGATGGGACGTTTATGTAGGTCATCTAGTTTTCTGGAAAAGTTGTTTTGTACTCAGGCATGAAACCAATCTACCTTATCACTGACCTTTCTGATTTGCTAATGTTTTATCTCTGCCAAAACAAATCTGGTTTTAAAGGAAAATGTATCTTTTGAACACAGATATCAATAAAGCAGAACTAATTTTAACATATTCAAAGCTTTAATGGACAATGCTGTATGAAATAACAGTCTTCTTCTGCATGTTCTGTTGATGTATTTATGGTCATGCATAGGCCTATGAAAGTTTGACACCCTCTGGGAAAGTACAGCCTCAAGTTGCAAGGCAGGACCACATGTAACAGCTCGAGTGGGCATACGCTTGCATTAGATGCATGTAAACATGCAAAACAGAATTTGTCTTGCTTCTAGTCTTTGACTTCCAGTGTTGTGGTTTATAGTTTAAGATCATCTCTCATACTGCTTTCCTGTTTCCTCTCTGGATAGAGATATACATCTCAGATTATAATTACTCCATAGTTTAACTCTTTTAGAAATAAAACTATGTCTACCATTAAGTTGTTTTGAAATTAACTGGATGTGTAAAGAAACTTCAAGTTCTTCTGGTTCTTAAGCATTTTAGTGACAGGATTTCTTTGAAATACAAAGACCAATTCTTCTATTGTCTCCTAAAACCATTAATATCTAATCTTTTAGATTAAAACTAAGATGATGTAATCTTACTTTGCTTTTATTTGGGGAGAAAAAAAAGTCCTTACCAATATGAAAAACTGTTTAGCTAAGTATTTTCCATTTTTATTTTCTCCAGTTAACTTTGGCTTTAAATTCAATGCAAACTTTTAATCTGATTTTTATGTTTGTCTGTAGCAAAATTTCACCGGGGTGGAACTATCATAGAATCACAGATCATGCTGAGTTGGAAGGGACCTGCCACGTCCAACTCCTGGCCCTATATCCCCAAGAGTCACACCATGTGCCCAAGGGCATTGTCCAAATGTCTCTGAGCTCTGTCAGGCTGGTGCTGTGACCACTTATCTGGGGTGCCTGTTCCAGGGCCCAGCTACCCTCTGGGTGATGAATTTTTTCCTAATATCCAACTTTAACCTCCCTGACACAACTTCAGGCCATTCTCTTTGGTCCTGTCACTGTCACCACAGAGCAGAGCTCAGTGCCTGCCCCAACTCTTCCCCTCACAAGAAGCTGTAACTGCAGTGAGGTCTCCCCTCAGTCTCCTCCAGGCTGAACAGACCAAGTGACCTCAGCAGCTCCAAGTTGCACGAGGCTTCCTCTTCAGATGTTTCACCATCTTCATGTCCCACCTTTGGATGCCCTCTAATAGCTCCTAGGCTTGCCTGGAAATGGTCTCCATTGGTTTTTATTACGTGCCAGGGAAGCACTAGGAGTCCCTTTCCTTCACTGGCAGTTTGAGAGTTAAAGGGCTGAGAACCTGCACAATTATGGGAGCAAAATTAATGTGTCAGAACAAGGCTCATTAGAAACCTATGTGTATGGCTAGTTGGGCTACACAGGTTTACAGATTTCCTTCTGTGCCAAGATACCAGCCAGAAACCTTGTATGCACACAACAGTATCCCAGTAAATTACAGTGAAAGCAATCAGATAATGTTGTTAATATGACTCACTTCAGTGCAATTTCTTTGCTCCTCCCTGTATGATTAATTACAACCAAATTGATGTTGCCAGCAATGATTAATTTACAAGTTGAGATGCAGAGTAAATGAGCTAAGCAAAGCCGAGTTGGCATTGCCCCTCATTTAAGAAACTGCACAAGGGATCACAATTCACAGCTAACCTTGTGATCCATTACTGTATTTGCATAAGAATTGGCTGGGTTGAATAGCTGCAAACATAGAGTTTATTATTTTGTGATAGCTGTTTAGAAAAAAAAAAATTTAGTTTAGCTAGATCAGAAAACAAAGAGCATCAATCAGGCTTCTACTGAGAATTTTCTGTCTAATTCAAATTCATGATCTGATAATATGAAAATGCCAGGCCTCTGGTAGTGAACTGAAGATAAGGATCATATTCTTGAAGGAAACCCTGAATTTCTCAGGAAAAAAAAGTCCGTAAAAAAATCACTAAATGAATAAATATATTACATTTAATAACTACTTTTCCTTTGGTGATAATAAATTTATCCTTCAGGAATTACAATTACTTCCCATGTTGCGTGTAAGTCAGAACTATTGTCTGTCTTGAGATGAGTGCTAGGGACTGTCCTAGTGCAATTTTGTGATGCTTGTATCCCCAGTTGTCTGTTCTGTTTATGGTGGATATTAATTTCTGCACCTTTAGGACTGGTTCTGTGAGCAAAGGGGGGAGAAGAAGGGAAGTTTGTTTTCAGACACTGCACTCACTCCTCCACATTCCTCCTCATGGACTGTGTTGTGTTGTCTGCAGCAGGAACAGTGAGAGAGAGAGCTCTCCTTTGCTTTTAGTTAGTTATTTGAGCTAGCCTAGGCAGAGAATGTCCCCAGACTG
>WEIU01017204.1:60071-85246 GCA_013389925.1 Aegithalos caudatus | reverse complement strand
ACTTTGTGTCTGAGAAGTTAGCTTGACAAGGCATTTGAGTTTACATATGCCAGATGATGCTAAGTGGGCAATGAATGTTATTTTTGTCTTGGTACATGTATTTTTAAAATATACTTCATTAAACACATGTACCTTTAAAATGGAAAATACATAATTTATAAATGTGTGTACTTATAATGGGAAAGAAGTAGAGCAATCTTTAACAAATGAGAAATATTTATTCTGTCTGCAACACAAAATTACACTTCTCCATGGAGGGCTCTTCCCTCGCAGGTGAATACCATTGGCTGTGAGGACCAGTGTTTGCGTAGGATATACAGAATTCCTGTTATGGAGGGTCTGACTGTCTGACATTTACATTTTCTGTATTATACTGACCATGCACCTAATGATAGATGCATGGTAGACATGGATGCATGATAGACAGCACCTCCTCCTCCAGGAAGATAATGCCCTGCAAGCACTCCACCCACACACTTCTGGTTAATCTCTGACTTCAGTTTAGAAGAAGGAAAAGACAGTATGATGACATATTAATCTCTTCATCAACAAAATATATTGTTTTCTTAATATTTCATCAGTCCAATTTATGTCATTAAAAAAAAATGTTATTACTTTCTTTAAAATGCTGTGCTAAAGATCCTTCCTGTTGAACGTGGAAACAGACTCAGAAGTACCCATCAAAAGGATGAGGGGCAAAAACCTCAGTTCTAACAGTTTCTTATTAGACCTTAGATGAAAAAATACCTACCACAATTAGAATTGTCAAACACAGGCTGCCCAGCGACGTTGTGGAAACTGTGGTCTTAGGGTGACAGACAGCCTGACCTAAACTAGTCCCCTTTTTGAGAGGTGGATTGGACAAGATGACCTTTAGTATCTGTGACAACAGATCTCATTCATTCTCTGGACATATTTATACTGTGGTCATTGCCAAGGTTTCTGAATGCAAAAAGGGCTAGCATTTCACTGATAACATGTAAATGTTATATGTGATTATTTTACAGCATGACATAGTCTAAAGAAGGGATAATCAAATAGATTTTTATAACAGAAGAATTTCTTTCAACCAGTAGAACTTAGGTTCTTGTTTCATAGTCCTGCTTTCTTGACAGAGACCTCAATTTTTCCTAAATGTATGTTCTCAAAAAAATAATTCAAATCAGCTTAAAACTAACTCCTTTAATAATATACATAATGTTAAGAAAATCTTGATCTCTGTTAAAATAATTATACATTTTATCCCAGTAATGGAAACTGTCTGGGCTGATAAATTCCTTTTATGACATTAGCAACACTGAAAGCCTTTAGATCCAGGTTTGAACTTCATCTAGTTTTTTGTGTCACACATACAGAAAGCATATTTCTGAGTCCTGGTAGCTTTGGAAAACCTTAGAATATAGGAAATAGGAAATACTGACTTCTTTAAAGCAACTATTCCTGAGACCTTACAGTGACTATGCTGGCAAATATTTGAGGATCACAAAAGGGAAAGAAAGGAGTCACTGAATTCTAATCAACATATCATCTACTTTCAAGAATTTCTCTTTGTGTATTTGTAGGAAAGAAAAATACAGAGAAGATGATACTAGAAGAGAATGTCTATTTATCAAAATTCATTGTTTGAAATCTAATTTGTAAAGACTAGTACTACATTTTACTTTCTGAATTTTTTTTTTTTGTTAAAGACTGAAATTTGTAATTGTGCAAATAATACCTAATGTAGAATTCACTCTGTTACCACATGAAGAATTTTCAAATACGCTTTCCCTTAGGAGTGCAAGAACTCCCTGGGGAAAAAATAATGCACTTCACAAGATCGAGAAGTGGACCCATGTGAATTGCATAAGGTTCAACAAAGCCAAGTGTGAGGTCCTTCACCTGGTTCATGGCAATCCCTGATATTAATACTGGCTGGGGAAACAAGGGATTGCTAGAAGCTCTGCCAAGAAGGAATTGGGGCTGTTGGGTGGAAGGCTGAGCATGAGCAGACAATGTGCACCTGCAGCACAGAAAGACAGCTGCATCCTGGTCAGCATCAAAAGAAGCCTGACCAGCAGGGTGAGGGAGGTGATTCCTCCACTACTCTGTTCTGGTGAGACCCCACCTGGAGTGCTGAGTCCAGCTCTGGACTTCTTAGTATAGGAAAGACATGGGCCTATTAGGGAGGAGGGCTGCTGGATGGGACCATCAGAGCCTGGAGAAAAGAAGGCTCTGGGGAGATGTTATTTGTAATGTTTCAATACCTGAAGGGGGCTAGTAAGAACAGTTTAAAAGTGTAGATTTAGATAAGTTATAAGAAAGGCATTTTTTTTAACAGTGAGGGAGATAAAACACTGGAACCGTTTACAGAGAGGTGGCAGGTGCCATATCACTATGGAAATGTTCTTGATCAGGTTGGATAAGGCTTTGAGAATGAAATAGGTGCTTCAGAGATGAGATAACTGTGAAAGGAAGAGGCATATTTCAACTCCTCTGTCATCAGTCTCCAAAACTGGACACAATCCTTCCCTCCTCTTAAGGAGAAATTACAGAACATGAAGAAAAAAAAAAAAAAAAATTAACACCTGGAGGAAATTAGGCCTCTCTGTTGGCAAGTGGAGGCTTATTGAGTGGTGATGGTAGCCCACTCATTTTAATTAAAGATCATCATGAAAATATTTTAGGTTTCAGTATTTTAAATGGATGTACATTCCAAATGCTGATACGTGGTCCTTAGATTCAGACATTGATCCCAGCCTTGGTAGGAACTCAGAGTCTGCAATGGGTGTATTAATGACTGTAGCCAATGCACTCCCTCATTGAAAAATTAATAGTGATTTCTGCTGTGGCAAAAATGGAATTTCTGAAGTCATGACTGGAAAACAACAAATAATCTCCAGAATTCACTCCCCATATAATTCAGCTGTCTGGCCAGCGGGGAAAGCAGACAGGAGGTGGTATTTAACAATTGATTATTAGTATCTGAGTGCTAATACAGCCATGCTAACAGCTGCTGTACCATACATTGCAAATTTCAAACTTCTACTTTGAAAGCAGCTGCACACCCATTGATGGCGGTGGTAGACATAAGAAATATGTTCTTTATAGTTCTATTGAAGGAGGAGGATAAAGAGAAGTTTCCTTTCACTTGGGAAAGAATACAATACACCTTTAGCAGACTCCCACAGAGATATAAATATTCACCTTCATGCAGCACTTGCTGAACTTTGGTAGAGAGACTCACTCCCCCAAGATGTGAAACTGTAACAAAATATATGGATGATATTCTAACTGGAGAAACTTCCCCTGAGAAAGTGGGGGAAGAGGCAGCAGCAATATGTCAAGCAGTAAATAAAGCAGCAATTTAAATTCCATCTGGAAAATATCTGGGACCAAGTAGAGAAGGACAAACCCTGAGCGTAGAAATTGAGCACAAAGAGGCAGTAAAAAATTTAACTGAAGAATTAAAAAAATATTAGTCACTGGGACCAGTATACTCACCTACCCCTATTATAGCTGAATGGGCTTTCTATGTTTTATTATAGCACTTATATAATTGAAATTACTGTCTTCTCTTGGTATGTGTAGAATTACCTTAATTTTTATGATAATTTCGATTTTAATTTATAATTAATCTGACTTAAATGAAAAAAATACGGTTTTTTTCCCCTTACATTAGAAAAAAACAATTTATTTAACAGAAATCTGACAAATGTCTGACCTCAAGTTAGCATGTTTGTTTGTGTAGAATTATTTTCTTCCCCTCCCTTCTCCTCAACTTTTTATTTTCTTAAACCTGAATTCACTTAGGTAAAGGTAAGGTTTCCAAGTAGATGAATATTTACAATAATAGGTCTGTATTTTGCTTCACTAAAGGGATTTGTACTTCTGCATTTCTTACTTCTTGCCCAGGATTTTGTTCTAGAATTATGCTACATACATAAGAAGCAAATTTTAGTTATAATAATCAACTGAGTTATGTATGGAAGGTCGACAGACAGCTTGTATTTTTACCCTTTCCATTTTGCTAATTGATCTATTTGAACAATGCTTTTTTTTTTCTTATATGAAACTTTTTTTTCCAAATCTCAGATAGCCAAATTGACAGTGTACCAAGGTGCTTCTGTTTTACTTATATTGTAATTCAGATTTTATGTTGAACTTTGTATTCCCTGCATGAGGCTTTTATGCCTGTTTAAAGTACTCATTGCTCCTCTTTTGGATCCATTTCACTTCTTAATGGACCTATGCCTAAAGAGAGCATTTCTATTGAAATAACAAAGAGGCTTAATTTTGGCACTTAACAAACTATAATTAAAGTGACACAGTATAGTGAATAACTCCTAACTTGCATAGAAGTAGATTTGGAACTGAGAAAAATATGAAGGATAAAGCAGTATGATCTAATTAATACCTAACTGTCCTATCTGAAAACAAAATAAAAACCTAACAAAAAGTTCTTACAGACTAAACCATTATAACGTATTTATAAATGTCTTCTGAAAATGTGTTTTACAGTAGTTTAATATCATGAGTTTATTATGCTGTGGAACAGTGAAAGGGTGAAAAATCTCCATTTGTCTGGTGTGACAGATGTTACATTTTTAATAGTTACATAGAAGATAAAATGTAGAAGTTCACACTATTTTCTAGTGTCCTACAAGAGCAAGTAATTTAAAAAACTTCTGAACTATGAATTCAAACAACCCACAGAAGTTATGAAGACCTCCAACCCTGGTATTTTTTGTTAACTGCGTGAGTGTAATTTGGTGATCCGAGACATCTGGTAACCAAACATGCACGTAGAAATCCCATCTGCAGGTAGAAATGCCTCTGTGATTACAAATGACAATATAAACTAAATCATGGTATAAACATGCAATTATATATATTTTTCCCTTATATGAGAATGGGTACAAAGAATAAACTTAACCCAATTTCTTATTCCTTTTCCGCAAAATCAGTTCTTAAATCCCCAGAAAACCAAGTGACGGGACTTGAGAAAGCACTTGAGAAAGGAATTATATGCTTTATTTTTACTCTATGTTCCATTTTCTTTGGTGTTTTCATCATCTTTTTAGAGTATTCAGTATCACCAAAACCCAGTTCAAACATAAAAAAACCCCAAAATATAACAATGCATGCATGAAATCCAGATTGCAAAATGGTCTGGCACCAAAATTGTATTGGAGCTGGATTTGTTGCATAGGAAAACCACCAGATTTAACCTAACATAAATATTTGCTTCTGCTCCTAAGGAAATAGAGTATGTTTAATATAAATAATAAATGATGTTGAATAAGTTATCATCTATATTTACTATATGTAACATTTCTCATTTCAGAAAAGATCTTGAAGCTGTACACAATGATATGCAGTAAACACAGAATATACTCATCTCACTTAGGCTGTGAATCAAAACAAAAATTCAGTGGGAGTGCACCATGCCTCATAATGATAAAACCATGATACAGCCTTAGGTACATGATTATTTGCATGCTATTTCCCATTCTGTAAAGTGAGTGAATAAAACATAGTGTAAAATATTTTTGAGGCAAAAAGAAATTGCAAAGTTTCTGGACTGCATATGAAGGAAACCACTCTGCTTTCAAAGACAGAAACTACTGTGCAAACATACACTATATTTGCACCTATAAGGGAAAGGGGAACATTCTCTCCTTGATACTGATCCTAATAGTTTGGCATCGTGCTCTGGTGTCAGTTTCTATGTATACAGAAAAGCATTTAGTATATAATCATTACATTCTGCAATCCTTCAGGCCATAATACAAGAGCTTCAATACAGAATATAATTTTAATGTACTTTTCTTTCTGTATCTATTTAGTCAGTCTTATACATGTTCATCTGGAAAACAAGCATATGCAAAATATTTTTTGTCTCCATACAATCCTGTTCTTTGTGGATTATGATTGGAGTGCACCCAGAAAACTATTTATAGGCAGACAAATCTATGGACAGCACTGGTGGTGTCACTTTCGAAATCTGTCCTTTAAGGCAATGTCCTTCAGAGGATATTCTTTAGATATAATGCTTTAGTAAAAACACAGATTTCAGCCTCATGGAGCTGAAGAGTATCTGTTCAATATACTGCTGGACAATACTCACTTCCAAATTGTATTTTTACCTGTTTACAATAAGTAATTCTTGTAAGATGGAGAAATATTAAAACATTCCTTATTCTGTTCAGAAATTAGACCTCCACCTGGCATGTTCAGTCACCTTGTATTGGATGCAGTTGAGAATCAGTTCCCCTGCATGCATTCAGGATCAACTATAATTTTCTGCTACTTAAATAAGAAGCTAAACCGTTTTTATTGGCTGGCATGCCATACCACAGAAAAGAGAGATAAAGAGCTCAGTTCTATTTTCTTGTCATAAAAAACTTTGGCAGAAAACAATCTACAGCAGCATATTGGGCATAGACAACTGAGAGCCTCTCTTGACTTTCATCTCTCGCTACTGAAAACAGTAGGCAAAAAAGGAACAATACATATGCATTGTCAGACCTCAGACTAAGTTTGCAGAACTGCAAGTGAAGATTCTCTTATCTTTGTGTTTATAATCATTATGTTTGATTTGGAAAAAATTTTGAATTGATAAATATAGCCACATACTTATTCACTATTTTGCAGTATAATTGTTGGAAGTCAATTTCTTTAAATAAGTATCTCTGGGAAAAAAAGTGATATTTGAAACAAAATACATTATTCTGTTCATTTACCTAATTTTGCAGCATTTATTTTTAGTTCAATACTACTTGGAGACTGTGGACAAATCTATATAAACATGTGAGATATTAAGGAGGAAAAAATTCAGTCTCATCCTAAATTTTTGAAGTCAGATAGAGTTCCTTGACATCTGACTCATAAATCAGCAATTGATCCAGAAGTATGATGGTATCACTTTGGCCAGAAGCTGAGTTCAGTGTAAACGGGCTAAGTATGGTGAGCCAGGGTGTGTGGTGGTGTGTTTTTCTTTATACGTATTTTTGTAAACCCTTTTGAATGTTTTGTTCCTGTTTTCCCCCTGATATGTTTGGTTTTACCCCAAGTTTTCTCCTCCCTTGTCCAGCTGTCATTCATCCCCTAGATCCACCTGTTACCTCATTCACATAATGTCAATCTCCCCTAAATCCCTGCTCTTAGTTCCAGAGAGCTCTCTGTCAATCCTTGCTGTCCCTACCCACTGCCTAAACCCCTCCCTGGAAATCTCCTTTTCCTCAACATTCCATTGGCCCATGTGGCCCTTTCCACTCCCCTTGCCTTCCCTATGGGTTGTCATATTTTGAGTCCCTCCTAAATCCCCTCCCACTTATATCCCTGATTGGTTAAAGAATTGTATTGTTCCCCTGTTCCTCCCCCATTTAAAAGACACTACAAGCGTGGCCTTTTTGGTTTTTGCATCGCTGCACCCTGTGGGGTATAAATCCTTTGAGGAGCACCTGTGAGTCCCTCTCCCTGTTCTTTACCCTGACCCATGGCACATCACAACCGAGAGGTGTTTGAGAGCAACCGCGCTGCTGCCGGACTCGGCAGCTCTGCTCGACCGCCACCCGAGCCCAATTCCGTGTGGAAGCGGCCATTCTCGTCACCAGCTGGGGAGAGTGAGTTAGCTGGAAATTCTCTGGCATTGTGTCAAGGGTGAACAGGACAATTCAAACAAGAGTAGACAATAAGGTGCCTGTGTGTGAGCCACAGGTGAAGAATTAACCGAAGAGTTAAAACTGAAGCTGATGGAAAGGCAGATCACAGAATCATTATGAGGCAACCTGGTTGGTGGCTTGGGCTGACTCCTGGTTTGAAAGACCTTCTGAGAAAGAGGCAGAAGGAGCATGGTTATGTGGGTGCACGAGGAAGGTGCTCAAGGCAGACCCATTGGGTGTCCGAGCCAGGCAGCTACCAGAGGCAGAAATGGAGCCTGATCAGAGCATGCCCTCGTGGTCACTGGGAATGAATCAGCAAATATTGCATGTCCAGGTGGGGCAAGAGTTGATGGGGAAAGTTTTTACTGATACAGACTCTATTGCCTACTCATCTGCTTAGTAACAGTCATACTATTTAATGTTCAGGTCTTCAACTCTAGCTCAGGCGAAATTAATTCTAGTTCATATAAGTAATTTAAAATAGCCTGGCTATTTTTTTCCCCATTCTTTGTGGGTTTTGGATTCCTGTGAAATGAGAAGCAGAAATTATTAAATGCTTTGGTATGCAGTATTTTTGTGTTGCTGATATTCTACAGCAATGAGATTACTTCACAATCAGAAAATTACTTTCAGATTAAAAGTACAATAGTCAGCAGTTCTCAAGCTGTTCTTTTTTAAAAGGAATTGAAATCTCCTTGAAGTTTTAGAGAACTGTATGTTGCATCAGTGAAGAAAACCAAAATTTTATTATAAGCGTTTCCAGAAACAAACTGAATTTTTATACCCTCAAATGAAGTAGCTTACTTTTGTTAAACTTTCACTTGAATATTGGAATATCATATTAAGTATAAACATCCTTATCACAGCATCAGGACATTTTGAGCCTGATACACTGCATTTTTCTTTGAGTTTGAAAGAAAAATAACATCTGTTACATCCTCAGAAAGCTTTTCTGGGCATTTCCGTGTTAGCTTAAAGCATTTTTGTTTGGTTTCAATTAATTCATATTTCCTAGTTTAAAACAAGAACAACAAACCTCTTTTTTATCTTATATAATTGAATTCTGTGTAACTACACAAATTTCAACCATACATTTGTGTAAATGCTGCTTGATAAACAGGTGTGCTAGAAAATACAAGTCTTCTGGAAGAGGCTGCTCTTACAGCATTAAAACCTATCATAGGTTTCAGAAAAAAATGTTCAGATAATTTCATATCCTCACTGGGGCTGTGGCTGCCTTTTATTTTTTGTTTGTTTGTTTGTTTGTTTTTAGATGATTAGTGTGTACCAGAGAAATCTTATTGGTCCACCAGCCTGTTTTGAATAGCGGCAATAAGATATTTTGTTTAGAGAAGACAGGATTCTTGAAACTTATATGATGTCAATAGCACTTACACCTATCTGGCATTCACAGTAGTTAAATTAGAGCACTACAGAGTGAATTCTGCCAATTCCATTGCTTTTTCATTTGGAGATAATTTACCTCAATTTCAGTGATATTTGAGGAGACAGAATTTTTGGTTCTGAGTCTTATTTATTTCTAAAACCTAGATTGCAAACTTTCATTCATTTATTTTGTGCAAACACAAAACTACTTGATCTGTGGTAGCATTTCCAATGTCTTTTCCAGTGACAACTTGCAGTACTCTGTCTTCAGCTGTCAACACTTCTAGTTTCTATACAACATAAAATTTGTATGGAAATGCAAAGTGTGGTCCATTAAAATATTTGGCTCCTGTCAAGGATTATTAGGGTGTAGAATTACTGTTTAATGTATTGTTAGAAAGCCATTATGTATAAATATGTTTTACAGCCTTTGCTTTATCTTATGAAGCCATATTTTGTATGTGGTTAGAACTACCTTTGCAGCTGTTCGTGTTTGCAGGGACACAGATCACCTGACATACATTTGTGCCTTTTGCATTAGGCTGTTTCTCTTCTCTGATGGTGAAGAGATGTGAAATCTTTCTTTTTGTGCTTGAGCCAGTACAAGAGATCAATTTTTCATCCTTTGCATGCTGTTATCTTTTCTCACTCTTCTTATCTTTTTCAGTTTCATTATGTTAGCAAGAGAAATATAGTTGTATGTCATTACTTTTGAAAAGAAAGCTAAATCATATTTGAGTTGAGCTTGTTTATTTGAAAAGGGGGGAAACCTTTTTTGGTTTTGTATGTTTGTTTGTTTTTTTCCTTTCTGCTGAATGGAATTGTGCTGGTTTCGACTATGGTAGAGGTAATTTCCTTCTCATCAGCTGGTATGGTGCCATGTTTTGGATTAGTGCTGAACCCAGTGTTGATAATATGGAGATGTTTTGTTATTGCTGAGCAGGGCTTACACAGAGCCAAGGCCTTTCCTGTTTTTTATACTGCTCTGCTGGTGAGAAGGCTGGGAGGTTGGGAGGAGACCCAGCCAGGACAGGTGACCAAACTTGAACCAAGGGATATTCCAGACCATGCGAGATCATGCTCAGTATGTCAAGTGGGGGAAGAAGGGACAAGTTGGTCTTCCCAAGTCACATCAATCTGCAATGGTGTCCCACTGCTTGGGGATGGCTGAACTCCTGCCTGCCTTTGGGAAATGGTGAATCAATTTTTTACTTTGATTTGCTTGTGTGTGCAGCTTTTGCTTTTCCTATTAAACTGTCCATATCTCAACCCATGAGTAATTTACCTTTTACCCTTCTGATTCTCTCCCTAATACCACTAGTGGGGTATCAATCCTACCTGGCTGAATGTGACTTAAACATAAAAATGAAATCTTTGTTAATAGATTTCTGTCATTCTCTCTGAGAAAAACTGTCATATACATATAACTGATGACCTTAGAATGGGCAAACTAAGATGCAATCTCCTGGTCCATGGTAGGATCTTCCACAAAACAAAACTTGATAACTAAACCAGCAATAAAACCCTTAAACAAACTATGATTTTTTCCTGTAATTATAAGAATGAAGAGAACACGCAGTAACACACAGTTCTAGAGAGATGTTTTCAAATCAGCATGACTATACAGTTCCCTTGGAAAAAAACCTTCATTTTACAGAAATATTCTTGATTAACATCTTACATATATATTATATATATGCACACACATATATATACATAAATACACATAATAAACTCAATGTGATGCATAATGTCTTGAAATTGCATAGAAAAGAATGTGTATTTAGTATAAAACATAGTATATGTAAAATATAATTTAAAACCAATGAAATATTTTCACAATGGAGCAAAATAAAGAGCTGAATCTAAGACAAATTGAAAATGATGTGAGTACATGAGAAAGATCTGAAATTTATTTAAAAAAATCACTTTTAGATATGTTAAACAGTAAGGTAGATATATAGCAATGATTATGATTGAAATATGATCTTTCTCATATTTCACTGACTGGATGCAAACTGTACCAAAACCTATCACTTTATCAAACATATAATTGAAAACTATTGGTTGATTAGATTTTTAATTAATTCTCTGATAGTCCTTATTTACACTTTTTTTTTTCTTTTTTTTTTTTTTTTTTTTTTTTTTTCTTTTTTTTTTTTTTTTTTTCCACACGTGAACTAAGAGCCTGGAGTAGTAATTTTAGATGCAGACCCTGTTTGCATCCCTGAAATGTTTATATATTTCTTTTTTGTTACTGTCACATTTAAACCAATTTTAGGGTTTGGATATAGAGTTAAAATTACGTTTTCCAGAAATTTCTAGAGGAACCATGAATGGTTGAGAAGCTGAACAAATCTCCTCATAGTACATAAACTTTATCAGGTGTAGTTTTTAAGAGAGCATCAACAAATATATAGATGTATACACATTGCAATAAGGTGAAATTTCTTTAATCAGGGTATTCTGGTTTTCTATTTGTATATAAATATTTAGACATTAAAAATTGTAACATACTAATTATGCTTAAAATATTTATCTTAACCACAGAAAATGCTTTTAGAATGACAGAATTTTTAATATAGAAGAGATATAATACTGTATGCCAAAATACACTTGAAATTTTTGGTGAGTTTATTAGTTACTTCAAAGACTGCTTTCAGGAATATGAGACGCGATGCTCTAGAAATAACCTTCTCCACTTTCACTAATTTTTGCTACTAGACAGAGAATAGAAATACCAAATAACTGAAAGTCAATGAAAGAAAAGGATATATAGACAGACTGTGCTAAGAAATTTTGGGAAAATTAATGTGAATAGATTCCAAGACTGAAAAGGAATAAAGAACCTAGATCTCCACCTTGCTCTAAAAGAAGGAAGAAATCCTCCTTGTTAGTGATGTCACAACTCTTCTGGAAAGATTTCAGGGTAATGCAGCAATACCTTCTCAACCCTGCCCAACAAACACAGTCTCAGGAGTTGCACATAGGCAGTGTTTGAATAACACCACCCAGCAGTGCAGCAGATATTCGGAAAACCTTTGTGCAATATTTTAAAATGGTTTATCAAGGCCCTTCTGGGTTGGTTTGGATTGTGAATGTACAATATTGGTAACTATACTAATAAGTCAGACTATAGAGCTGTTAGAAGTTTAATTGGACTAACAGTAAATTATTGGTTTCACATGAGGCATTTTCCTGTTTGTTTGTAGCAGGATTTTTGAGTTTAATATTTTACATAAACAGAAGGACATAATTATTGTCTTCCAATTACAGAGTAAATATGTTCAATTGATGTACATTATAGAGTAAAAATAGTAAACTTTCTTCTGGTGATGTTTTTCAAAGATATGTGCTGAATTTTAGCTACTCCCTGCCCTTTACAAGGATTGCTCCATAAAACTTACTAAATTTGCCTAGATGTGTTTGTGGGTTGGGTGAGATTTTTAATGCTATTTGAACACCTTCAGGAAATGCACCAGTGTATGAATGAATAGAAGCAAAGAAACATAATTTAGTAAGTTTTGGAAAGATTAAATGCCAAGAATTTCATTAAGCAGGCGAAGGATCCCAGAGGAACAGAAACCCATTTGTTTAAACAAAACTAGAAGGTGGACTGCCAGATTTGCCAGCTAAGCATTTGCACCTGGCTGACAATATGTTGATACAGATGGTATCTAATGCAACATTTGGCCATGTTCTACATTGGCTGGAATAAAATATTTTTCTTTGGGACATCTAGTTAATAATTTAGCTTCATTATATTTAGGATAAAGCCCACAATGTTAAATAAATAAATTGACATAAAAGATACATCTATGCACGTCTTGTCTTTACTGGAAAGGACAAAGAATCCATCCAGTCATGAAAATGCAGATATTTTTCAAAGGTTGTCAAGAATGACTATTTCACATATGAGGAAAGCCTATGTTTTCCATTGTATTTACTTATTAAATTATTATAAAATAGAAAATATCAACAGACCTGTTTGTTTTTTTTAATTTTCTAGGTCTGTCTTGGATGGAGTTAATTTTCTTCATAGCATCCTGTGTAGTGCTGTGTTTATGACAATAGGTTGATAACAAACATGGGTTTTTATCAATTGCTGAACTATTTGTACAGAAGAAAGAGTTTCTGCTTCTTACTCTGCTTTGCCTTCCTCCCTTGCCTCTCTCCAGTGAGTAGGCTGAGGGGGTCGAGAAACTGGGAGGGGCACAGCTGTGAAAACTGACCCCACTTGACCAAAGTGATAATTAACATCATATGACTCCACACGGAGGATACTGATTTTCCTAGACAACCTTTGCTCAGACACTGGCTGGGTATCAGTCTGTGGGTGGCAAGTGGTAGGCGGTTGACTTTGAATTATTTTTTTTTTTTTTAGCTTATAAAACTGTCTTAACCTTGATCCATTTTTCTTTCTTGACTTTTGCCCTTAGTGATTCTCACCCTCTGTCATGCTAGACTGGTTGGTACTCAGTTGACAGGGTTGAACCTGCCACACTAACCAGAACTTTACATATGGTACACAAATGTAAGATTTTAATGCTACCTTTGTATATTTTTTGTTTTAATAAATTTGAAGGGTTTCTCAATTTTATTTTAATTTTGCTATGGTGTTCTTATCTCTAAGCTTACTATACTTTAACACATCTTCTGTCAGGTCAGCTCCAACTTTGTAATTGTTCTATTTCTCTAAGGCCCTACATCCAATAGATAAAATTATTTGCCATTTAGTATACAGTTATTTATACTGAATAAATTATTTCAAATTTCTGAAATGTCACTTATGTATGGCAACAACTTAGTAGTCCTACTTCAAAGTGATTTAGTTTCCTCCTCCTAATCCAGATTCTTCCCCTAAAGTAAACCCAGTGGATGCATAAGGTACAGTTCTAATTGTTTGACAACTGTTTGATATGTCAGATGTAAGATGAATCTTCTTTTGAATATTGATTCCCATGTTAACAGACAAGAATTTCAATAAATTAAGTCTCAGATTTTCAACACATAAATAAAGTTACCTAATAAGTGCTCATTTACTTTTCTAGGATTTATTATGGTTTGACAGGTAAGACTGTGAATATTCAATTATTTTAGCAATAAATTCTTAGCTTGATATGTAAAGTTAGTTTTCTCTTACCCACATACAATGATTTTGAGTAAAGCAAGCAGACTATCTTAAAATACTGATAAAGTGATTTGGACAATGAGTTGTGCTTGTGTGTGACAAACATCTGAAAAACAGGCTAATAATATTTGCTTATTTTCCTGATAGTTAATTTCTCCTTATTTTTTCTTCTGATTTTCATCAAAATGGAAAGTTTGGATTCATTTAGAGAGACAAAGAGGTTCTTTGGAAACTAAAGAGATTTTTTCAAAGGTTGAAAATATTGATAAGGTCTACATACTGAGGTTTTACATATACATGTCTGTGTAAATCACATTTCTTATATTTAAGTATTATATTAATTACAATTATTATAATAGTAATATTATATTACTATTATATAATAATTGTTTCTTACTGATGTTGTACTCCTGCAGTTTCCATGTTCAAGACTATTTTTTGAAGCCTATTGTATTTTAAAACTATGAACTGTACTATCAAAATTAATCCAGGTATGTCTCTGCACCATTTAGAGAACTGGGTAAGGAATGAGAAGGGATATAAACTACTCCCTTTAGATTAATCAAGTGTTATCACTATGGAACTAATGAGCTAGCTAAATACATTAGTCATTACAAATCTGAAAAAAAACCTTGAAGACATATTCAGTATTTATATTTATTTCAGGATATTTCAGGAGCTGACAAACAGTTGCATTACAATTGGAAAGAAAATTGGCAGAAAGGCAGAAATCTGGGAGCACTTCAAAGAACTTCTGCACTCAGAGAAGCTATAGCAGGAAAAAATAAAGTTTTGTTTTCAATTTCTTTACAAAAGAGGTTTATACAAAAGGAAATATCTGTGTAGCAGAAGTATATCTCCTCTCTGAACACAGTCAGTACAGCAGCCGATTCAGGAATTATCCTCCTATTTCAGTGCATGCATTATTGGAATTTCTGGGTTAGCTAGTACATTTGAAATAGACCAAGTATAGTTTTAACTATCTTGTTTTGAAGTCATGGCCAGACTGGAAAGAAATTGAGTTCTCTACTCACCCCTCCTCTCCTCAGTTAACAGTGGAAAACCATTTACCTTGTAAGTCTCTGCATAGTCTAGTACTTTGAAACTGCAGTTTCTCATGCTGTCAGGGGTAAAACATGTTTACTTGAAAAACAAACTGAATCTGTTATGTTTGGAAACATGATATAAAGCTCTGTTACTTTTCAATAATTGTTTCAAAGGTTCCATGAGACCTGATAAAGAGAGACCAAGATGAGGTTAATTGCAAAGGAAAAATTTCTGTGCTAATACAAATTTGGACATGTACAAAGATTTCCATGGAGTTGAATTCTCCACTGAAATTTTACTTACACATGGTAAGACTCCACAGGAGAGAAATTGATGTCTAAGATAAAATCTGCACATAAGAGAATTTAAACAACTCAGCCAAAAGAAAACCATTTAGTAGTATTTAATTCTCAACATGGCTCAGGGTAGAGACTGTTCCCAAGGCAGGTCAGTTGTGATAATCTTGTTTTAGAGGGTAGGAGAATTCAATAATATGGGTAAGGTCTATCCTGTGTTCTTTATTTTTCCAGTTTTTTTTTTTTTTTTTTTTTTTTTTTTTTTTTTTTTTTTTTTTTTTTTTTTTTTTTTTTTTTTTTTTTTTTTGTTAAGTCTGAATAGTTTTTATTGTTCACCCACAATGAAAATTAAACCTGTCCAACCTTATGGTTGCTTCTGGTTTTGCATGACCAGCTGGAGTCCCAGTCTATATTATGATTTTACTAAGATCTTTGGATCTTAAAGATTTATTTACTGCACCATTAATAGCAGATTTCAATGTGCATTTAGAACATACTCTTAGATTTTTGCTGTGATCCATAAAATGAAGAATGGACTTCTGGTTTTTATTAAAATGATCATTACAGAGTACACTGTCTTGTTTCTGTGATACAAAATTTATCTCTTTAGGCCGTTTAATATTAATTTTATTCTTTCCATGTTTAATATTGCCCATGTCTATTTCCATGGTAACAGTCATTCTCACTCACGTAGTATCAACAATAAAACATAAACTTTTATGCAAATTTGCCATACTCATTCAAAATTTTCCTGACTAAAAGAGCTTATTAAGAATAAATCAGTTCTTGTTTATATTGTAAAATAATAAAAAAAAATTAAATAGCAACGCAAAACAACCTGACACAAACATCTGCTGAAAAACACTCTATGTGAAGCTGAAAGACCAATTAACTTAGATCTGTTATGGCCACCCTGCACAAGCATTTGGCACATAAACTTAATGCATATGATGTCTAGAACTCACCTAGACTTGTAGATATGAGACAATGTCATGGGAAACACTCTTAGTTTGAGAATATTTCCCTATTTTTTGAATGGTAATCAACAAGATTTGGCAAGAAACTAACTAATGGTAATTTGGAAAATAAGAAAGACAAAAAGGGACAACTGTGTCCTGGAGTGCATCAAGGAGAGCATTGCCAGCTGGTCAAGGGAGGTGATTGTTCTACTCTACACTGATGTGGTACTGCCCAAGCCAAGTTCTGTGTGAAGTTTTGAGTACTTTGTTATAAGAAGGACTTATTAGAAGCTCTTGAAGTATGTCTAGAGGAGGATGGCTGAGATGGTAAAAGGTCTCTAGGGCAAGACTTAGAAGGTGTGGCTGAGGTCCCTTGACTTGCTCAGCAGAGAGAAGAGAAGGCTGAGGGATGACATTGCAATCTATATCTTCTTTAAGGGCGTCAGCAGAGGGTAGGTATTGATCCCCCTCTGGCAACCAGCAACAGGACACAAGTAAATGGAATCCAGCTGCATAAAGGAAGGTTCACTCTGGCCATTAGGAAAAGTTTCTTCACTGAGAGAATAGTTAGTCACTGGAATATGTCCCCCAGTGAAGCAGTCATATTGTCCAGCCTGTCAGGGTTTGGGGAACATCCAGACAATGCTCTCAGTCATGTGCTTTAATTTTAGGTAGTCCTGCTACCTAATTTCTGCATTTGATTCCATCAGAACTCAATAACATATAATTACATACAGTTTTGTGTAGCCAAGTATGATATAAATGTCTATGCTAACAAAGTGTTACTTATGAAATATTTTATTGAAAAGAAAAAAAAAAAAAAAAAAGAAAAAAAAAAGTTTGATTATAGCATACTTGGACTTCTCTCCTTTCCTTTGTTTGCTAAATCTATTTGAAGTATACTAGAAGTACAACACTTTCACATAAGTGCATTCAAGCATGAAATAGAATCATGAATTTTAAAGTAAATTGCTTTCTAACAAATTTATTTCAGAATATGCACATAATTAGAGTCACAGCTCTACATAGTAGTCAGTCAGTATTATATCACTATTTGCCAACCACCACTTTGTAAACAAGACGTGCCATCCCAGGATGTGCATTCCATTTCAAAATTTTACTGGTGCTCACTCAGAGATAAGAGGTATTTCAAATTGAGACACCTTATTGACTAATCTGACGTCAGACTTTGATCAAAGAGTCATGTTGATTGTAGGAAGTTTTATTTCCATGTAGCCTGGTTAAAATAATAAAATCTTAGAAACAATTGGAATTGTGTAATTGCATATCAGATAAGATGCTGAATTTGTCTTGTTATTATGATGTGAACTTATCAAGACTTCAGTGTATTTTTTTTTTCTGAAGATCTGTTACACAGCAGATGGGATGTCTAACATCCTTTTCTATTTGAAACATGCAAGCTCTAATAAACAAGAGAGTTTAGAATGTTAAACCAGCCAGCCATACGAAATATGTCACACAGTTTGCTGTCAACCTAATTAATTAGATAGCATTATTTGTTGTCCCAAATGAACTCTGATGAGCTCAATGACTGATAATAGCCTCATTCTTTTGAGGGATTTTGTTTTAATTTTATCCACTTTGATTTAAGAAAGCATGTTTAAAGAGGGGAAAAAACATCCTACTACTATAAAAGGTTATTCAGAAATACATACTTGTGACTTATTAATATGAGCAAACGTTTGGCCTCTTACTAAGGTCATTTTAATTTTAAATCTTCCAGAGTAATGTTTCTTGAATAATTACTATTTCAGTAATTATCTTGCACTTTCAGAACATATTTCTGGACATGCTTTGTAATAGAGTTCTTGCCCCTTCAGACTGTAGAAAGACTCAATAAAATTATGTGAGCACCACTTATAATACAGGACAAACAAAATCTTATGGTTAACATAACATACAGGTCTTCAAATCAGTCTTAAATAGAAAAGGCTATTTTCAGTCAGGAAAACACAGTTATTTGCTTTTCTTGTAATTTTCATGTTTAGATTTGCACTAGAACATATAATTTAGTGAACGTTTAAAAGTTCCATCTCCCTGCAGCACCTCCCTGCCCCAGAGTTCCATTTTCAGCCATGCCACTGGTCCTTAAAGAAAGAATAACAACCTTGGGCACAGATAGTTGAGGAAGAAGACAATCTTTTTTGTTACCCAGGACACTATGAAGAAAATTAAAAGCTGGTCAATAGAAAAATCTATAGATATATATTCAATATATAGATTTATATCCAACGCATAGTTTTTTATCCAATGTAATAATTGGACTTTATTACTAAAAATGACAGTTTTGCTATTGTTTCTGTTAAATATATTTCAGTGAAGTAAAGTATTAAATTCCTTATTGGAAGATGAGACAGAAAATTAAATTGGCTGATCCTGGAAAAGTACATGTCCACAAATGAAGATGATTCCTATGAAATACATATGCTATTTCTGAATTTCTAGGTGCTTAGGCGTTATTATTTGGGTTTTGTGTTATTTTTGCACTTCTGCCATATCAGCATTTTTTTGGTTTTGTATTGATAGATTTTCCTTTTAAATGTGCAAGTAAATTAAATTTACAAGTTTGCATGGCTTCTAACTAACTTCTTGGACATTCTGGTGCACTTCTGAGTGTTGACATGCAAATAGTGTTGCAAAAACAATCAAATACTCTCAAAAAGGTGAAACCAATTGTTATCCTCTTTGGTAATATTGTTTACATGGTCAGCAGTAAATACAAAGAAAGTGTGCAAGGACACATACCTTTCTGAAGGAGGCAGCATTTAGTTACGCTTCATAGGCTTTGATGACTCATTCCTCTGTGAAGAGTTCAGCCATACACATAAAAATATGTTTATTAAGTATCCATGAAGAAAAGTTTACTCAAGTTTAACATGATTGATAGTTTCATTGGGTCTTGCTGGTAAGAGAAATGCTTCTTTCTGCAGGATTTATTTAACAGGTATCTCCGCTGGGTTTTTTTGTTTTGTTTTGTTTTGTTTTGTTTTGTTTTTTCTTCTTTCAGACTGAAGAAGCACAGGGGTCTTTTTGCCAATTCTACAAAAGGCATTTCATTCCCTAGACAATTCATCTCTGTGTATTTATGGGATCACCTAGCAAAAACCTTATAAAGGGTTCAATCTAAAGGTAAATATACCTTTTACAAATTTCTCTTCAAACTCTTTTCATTTTGGATAACTTTTTTTTTAAAGCTCATTTTTGTATTAAAATTAATGATATTTTTCCTTTGTTTAGACTGTTTTTTGAAGAGTGATTTAAAGTTTACAACTTTTATTTTGTGTCCTTATGGTGTCTCTGATTTTTTTGGGACAGTTGGTAGACTGTCACCATGTTCCGTGAAAATATAGTTCCAAAAGCACATTTCCCATCTGAAAATAGGAATAATAACTATGATGACTTTAAAGTACTAATAATGCAATTAACTTTTTTGATCCAATGTATTTCTAAACCTATAACACTATTAGTTCATTGGTCTAATAAAATATGAATACAATTTCAGTGGCAATTTGTGCACTTTTATTCTAGCCTTTTTACACAATATTTTCTATGAAATGCGTGCCTGAATTACACATAATTCTAAATTATGTATTCTTCTTCGTCTTCTCTCTTTTTCCCTTTTTCATCTTATTTTTCTTACTCTGTTTGAGCAAATTTACTTTGGGTGCTGCTTCTTTTTAAGTTTATAGCTGCTTGTTCAGACAGTAAAATGAACCTGTGGCCTTTATTAAATAACTAGTGAATGATTAGGCTGTGTTTAAGAGCTATAGAATAAGATAAATGCATTTCATTCTGTTTAATTCCTCATTTGTGGCAGACAGAAACGCCGATGTTGATAAATTTCTTAATTTTTGCAAAGAATCACAGCTTTTCTGGTCATTAAACATTACAAAAATGTTAGAATAAAATAGTCAGAACTCGAATATGATTTTTTTTTTTCAAAGAATAATTGTATAGCCAGGGTACAGTTTAAATCTTGGCTTGTTACGAGATATACTTTAAAATAATAGAAACTCCTCAGATTTTATTTTTTTTTTTTTTTTTGTGAAAGTATAAATAAGCATTGGTTTGATGGAGGAGTTCTCTCCAGCATAAATCTTCATTAAACTTAAAACTTCTTCAGATATTTTTATTATAATTCACTAGGGAAGCTCTCAAAAAAGTTTTAAAAATACAAGAAAAAAATTTCCCTATGTTTTTCCACAAAAAATCACCGATACAGGATATAGGTAAACTAAAATATTTTCTGATTACATTGAAATACCTAGTTCATCCACTAGCAGCAGCAGCAAAGGAATGGTAGTTAAGAAGCACAGGGCACATTTTCTAAGAGGTGCTGGCACAGTTGTCTGTGCCAGAGCAGAGGCTTCCACCCAATTCTTCAGATGATAGATAATAGCCCAGCAAGTTACAGTCTGAAGGGAGAGCCTGGGACCTCTCCCTCAGGCTGGGAGAGGTAATTGAAGAAAATGGTTACTGTTAAAATCTAAATACAAACACAGTGTGTTTAGGAATGCTGTGGCAGTAGCCGGGTGAGCGGCTGCAGTGGGATCTGCCCCGGGGCTCGGCCTGGTGGGATCCCACACAGAGGCCTTGAGGTGCTGGCCCTGTGCACAGCAAAGGGCTCGGGGAGCTCTGGCCCAGCCGGGACACTCAGAGATACGGCAGGAGCCCGGCATTCAGGAGGAAGAGCCAAGACTTTTGTGTGCTTGGACTGTGAGGGTGTAAAAATCCAGAGGTTCCTTTAGTGGGGATCCTTCCTGGGCAGCACAAGCTCCAGCTGCTTCTGTTTCTGTGCCTTAGGAAAACCTGGGGCCAAATGAGTGAGGAAGCTGGGTCTGTCTGTGAGAGAGGGATGTCAAGAGTGGCACCTGTCTGCTCACTGGGGCCAGCACCTGTGAAGGGGCTTTGGTCCTAGCAGTGAAAGCCTCTGGGGCTGGGAATGTGACTGCCAAAGTGGATCCTCAATGGTCAGAGAAGGAAGTTTCCTTAATATTCAGTATAATATACAGAGTAAATTTTATTTTAACAAACAAACAAACACACAATTATTTTTGAGCTTTCCATCCTTAATGAAAGGGATGTTGCAAAAATACTGTAAATATTTTAGCTGTTCTAAAAAAATCAACTCATGTACAATGTAAGGTTTTTATTTACTTTNAAATACTGTAAATATTTTAGCTGTAAGGTTTTTATTTACTTCAAAACTTCTTTGTATGAACATTTTTGGATTGCAAGCAAACTTTTGCGATGACCTAGAATGAAGAAAGATGTAAATGTTTTTCTTCAAAAATAAAAATATAGTCTACCTTGGAAATCTCTAGTGACATTCTCCACTGAATGTTTTTGGATTGATGCTTGTAATTTTGGATACAGGACTGAAGCTATTTTTTTCAGTTTCTTTTCATTTCTAATTTACCTAGATCTTAAGTATGGACTTCTGTTAAAGCAGTGACCAGACACTAGGTAGCAAGATAAAACAAAAAACACATTGCAGAGAGAGACAGGATCAAGGAGAAACACCTGAAGTGATTCTTCCAATTCCAGCTACCAGCAGTAACTTGGATGAAGAGTTATGGCCAGCCTAGACAGACCTCTCTGACCACACATCATATCTCTCATTGCCAATCACATTTTTACTTTAAAGAGGGAAAAAATATAGAAATCACATAATATGGATGAGTACTGATACCTTAGAAGGCCGACCTGAAACAGAGACTAGACAGAGTTAGAGAATAAAGTAGGTATTTATTGAATGGCCTCCAGGATCCACCTTGGGCAAGACAGAAGCCTGATTAAGGCTGCACCCAGAGTGAACCAAGAATGAACAGAAAAATGCCCCCTGGTCACGAGATGGTACATTTTTATAACTTTTGGGCCATTTGCATTTTGGAGTTTAATTGTCCAATTACAGCTTCAGGTTGTGAGGTCCCATCCTCCTGTTCCTCCTTCCAGTCCACCATTGTTGATGTTTTTGGGCCTGAGAGTTGTCTTTTTTTTTCTTTAAATCAAAGAGCTCAGTCTCTTTTCCAAGTAACAAATGATAGGTCAAGAGGATATGGTCTCAATTAGTGCCAGGGGAGGTTTAGGCTGGATATTAGGAAAAGTGTCTTCCCTGAAAGGGTTGTTAAGGATAGGAAGGATTTTTTTTTTCTCCGGCTATATTTATTTATATTTATTAGTATTTTTTGTAAACTAGACATAGAGCTAAATCTCTTCCTAAATCCAGGAAGAAAGAAAAACCAAAAAAGAACAGAGTTTTTTTTCTGCTGTCTTTTAAAATTCAGGTCAAAGTTTCCTGACACATAGATTTTCTTGAAGGATATAAAGTTAAGATCAATATAGCATCATTAAAAAAATACATTTCTGCTGAGTCATCTGAAAGAAGCTTTAGAGTCTTTGTTTTTAGCAAACACAATTATAGAGTCTGGATATACTCAGTGATCTGTGAAGGTTAATCTCTGTCCATAAAAGTGATGTGCTGGGTTTCTTTTTGTCTATTCACCTACATGTTAACAGGAATTTTCAAATATAATTGAATTTTTCACCTTAAACTAATATTGACCATAAACTTTTACTTGTGGGTCAATAGGTGGATACCTTATGAATTTTATAAGCTACTTCAACTTTTTTTGGATGTTCTTATGACAGAAATCTTCATACTTGAATCCCTTCAGGGACAGTTTTCAAAAGTGTTTTATTTTTCTTAACAGCTATGACAACATGTTTGCAAATGGCTACATACTAGATGTCTGTCTGGATATTCAGATAAGACCACCTAATTTAACCAGAGCAGAAAAACTCAAAATATACATATTTACATACATACATACATATGTATAAAAATACATACACACACTTGTACATGCATATGTGTACATATTTCTGTGTGTGTAATAAAACATATGTTGTATCTATATTTGATATAGATACATTGAGAAATAAAATATGTATAACTATTTTTTTCAAGGATCTATTCCTCTCCTGATTTGTCCACATGCTTCTACCTGTACAACCTAAAAATGAGATCCAGGAAAAAACTCATACAAACCAATTCTATCACACCTGCCTCCCTCCCCTGAAAAAATAACAAACCCCAATCAAAATAAAAGTGCCTAAACTCTTCTCCTTGGAATTAATATGCATTATAGGCACAAATAATGTTATTTCAGATATCTGAAAAGAAAACTTGTAATCAACTGATGCTTTTTCCCCCTCTCCCTGAAGAGTGCATTATATGAAAAAAACATATGAAAAAACATAACATGGCTTTTAATAATCAGAAACTTTTATTACTAGAATTTAGATGATATAGGAAAAATGCCGTTCTAAAGAATTGTTGGAGGAACACTACTATTGCTATTGAAAAATACATGGCTTAGAACGTTATGAACAATTAATTAATTTACCTCCCTTTTAAGGATATTACAGTCAACTGACGTACTAGTATTATCATAATTACAAAAAAGATATTCCCCGCACAAAACTGAAAAGTGCTGTTGGAAAAATACTTCTTCAGGCTGCATGACGTAATAGTGGCTCTCCTAGTATGAAAGAAAGGGAAGGAAAAAAGAAGTAATCCCCAAAAATTAATAAACTTTGTAAAAAGAAAAAAGTTCAAAGATTCTTGCTACCTGAGAAAAACTTGAAAAAAAAACCCAACAAAATCAGTGTGAAGAGAAGGTATAATGCTGTGAAAAATTGTATTATATATTATACATTCACTACTCATATTTAATTATTTTACAACTTCTAATACAATTTAATAGATTTAGTTTTGTTCTTATACCACTGTAGGGCCATTATAATTGATTGAAAGATAAACGTTTCTTTTGTCATTAAATATATGTAATGCAAATAAGAAGTTATTGTCTTATTTTAGTATTGACTCTTTAGTTAGGCTGTAGAGTGGCTGTATATCCCAAATCACATTATTTGATGTGCAGTCCATTATTCTTTATTGAGTAGAAACCATCATCAGTCTCGGGTAAGTTTGGAATGTTTGCATGAGAAGATGTTGGGTAGGACAAGAGAGACCTATCCCCAACACTAGAATTTTGTTTGGTGGGACGACCTATTTACTATTCCAGCAATCAAGAAAAGTCTTTTTTCTGAATGTGTGATTTGATACAGTGAGTCAGAGGAAATAATCACTTAGCAGATTAAACTGATGGTGAATTCTTGGAAAATTTTATATCAAGGAGACTCTTGTCATTGAGTTTAGCATTTAAGTATTTTTCAAATCTGGAGGAAAGGTTCAATAGTCAGAAATAGTACATTAAGGTAAGAGAAGAAGACATTTGGGTTCTACATAAAATCTAACACAAACTCCAAGGAATAACTGAGCTGAGGAACACTCTCTCAACAGAAAGTGAAACAATCATGATCTTGGTTTTTAGAGTCTAGGCTTGATTGGTTATATTTATTATAAAGATAGTGACTCATACTGGCAAGGATAGAGACAGATGACATATAGATATCCTGTTCAGCTTTAATAGCTATTAAAGCATGGATGCACTCCAGGAATGAACTGACTAGGTTCAGGGAAGTTCAATAGCTCCCAACATGGGAGCACCTGCCTGTCTTGTTACCTCAATTCAAACTAATTTGCAAATCTGTTCTTCACAAAGCTTCTTATTAAATGAGGCAAGTCATTTATATATATATATATATATATACTTTTTTTTTT
>WEIU01017204.1:26685-55266 GCA_013389925.1 Aegithalos caudatus | reverse complement strand
GCTCTCTTTTGAGTATAAAGTGTAACAGATAAGTGAAGAAAAAAGCTCTAAGCAAATTATACATAAATAATTTACATGAGCTGTTTAACTGAGCTTTTGACAAGAAATAAAACTGAGGGAAGATGGAGTTAACTTACAGTAAGGTCATGGAATTCCAGGCAATAAGTTAGATAACATATGATATTCCCCTGCCATCAATGAGAGACATAACTTGTTATAAGTATTTTTAAAGGACGTCAAATCATAAAAGGTTAGTTAAGTTAAACCTAAGGCCAGAAATTAAGAAGTCCTATTTAAAAAGGATATTTCTATGTATCTAAAGCTCTTACACTTGAGGTTTAGTGTACTACCTGTTATACATGGATCTTGTTTATTTAATATTTCTAAACAAAAAGTCCTTTTGCAGACTATAGGAAAAGAATTTGAAACTTCTAACCTGAAGAATGGGTTATTTTAAAAAATGAAATGTTGAAAATGGAAAAACAGTCAAGTCACATTTAAGTTAAAAACAATAGTACAGTGATCTCTTGTATATAAGCTAGTTTATTTTATACTATGTTATTTTAAAAGTTATTTTTAGCTTGACTTCGAAAACTTCTACAGAGGCTATGGAACTCTTTCAGAGGTTTAGGTAGTTTGGTTTTTTCCGCAGATATTTTACTTGGATTTTAAAACCAATTCAAAATTTCTTTACAGTTCTTTAATAAGTCCCTACAAGCATGTTTTTCCAAGGAAATATAGTGTTCCCATCTCCCTGTAATGTCTTTTATTTGACAGGAATCTATCTACCATGAGTCAAACATCTGCAGTCCACATCCACACATTTTACCACTAACATGTCTCATCCATACTATGGGATTAGATCCTGTATATCTATAAAAAGACAACTCATAAATAGATCTTCTTTCTTCCACAGAATTTCCTTTTTTGCCATTGCAAATACTTACAGTAACTCAACCACTACAAGGCCACCTTCCCTTCTGTAACTGGACTCCCTTATGAATATATAGAACTGATAAGCAGTTACCTAGTGGTTGTTTCAAGACTCACATACCTTCCTTTTCTTCCTCGTCCTTCCAAGACACAACCTCCAACATCACAAAGTTACTTAGCCATTGGCTTATATTAAGGAAGTGTGAGGATTCTCTGTAAGTTTTCACCTGAAATCCCACTGGGATCCAGTGGGTGAAGCACTTTAACTTTGAGTGCAACACAGTACTGCTGATTGCAGTTAAGTGATTCAGTGCAGAATTACAAAAAGAATTACAAAAAAGCTTAACTTCAAACTTCTCTGCTGCTGTGATATGCTGTCCTCTTCCTACAGGCTCATATTTCCTGCTAATTCACAGTCACATATAAGCCTTAATGTCCCTGGTTGAATCTCAAGTCTTTAATTGGGCTGTTGAAGTGCAGACAGCTCAAGCCTCAAGTGACTATTTCTTTTGTAATTTTGGCATATGTTGTAGAGATATTTGGCTGCAAAGAATGTTAAAGGACATCCTGACAGGATCTGTCCTTTAACATAGTTCATTCACTCAGTCACAGTTTTCTTCTCTTTTATAACTGTAATTACTTTTGTTCATTCCATTATTTTTTAAAAAGTAGCTGAAATTTTGTAAGCTTGAAATGAGCTTCAACTTGTGAATTTGAATTTGGGTCCATGTTCTCAATTTAAAAGTTGTAACACGTATAACAAAAATGATACAATGTGCAAACTCTTGGAAAAAATGAAGAGTTTTCCAGCTTACCTACTTTCCAGAAATATGAGGATAGTTAAATACCTACTTGTGAAAGGACACTTTTTTGATAACTCCATATTTAATTACTATTGCTTTCTAGGTGACTATAATCTTCCTAGAAATACTGAATTTCTAAAGAGTGGATAGTTAATTCATTAAGAACATGGTTTCTGAAGTTATTAAATGTTTGCTAGATCAGGATCTGGCTTATCTTACTTAACTGAATCATGCTTGTTCTAACTGATTGATGTATCTCTTCAAACTTGAAAGTTCTTGGTATTCTACTGTCATGTTCTCCAACTGAATCTACAGTTAATGGCAGAAATTCCAACTGTAGGAGGAGAAAACAATAGCAGATAAGTCTGCATTCCTGTTTATTTATGCATGTTTTCTGGAAAGACTTTATGAAAATACATGTTGACAATCATGTGGTATCAGTCAAAAAAATTCCAACTTATTCTTAAATGTGTTCCAAAGAGGAGGTGAAGTTCTGATTATTGCCTAGGATGTGTGAAATGACAAAATAGTTTGTTTTTTTCCAGTTTTTAAAATAAAAAAGTTATTACATTTTTATTTTCTCCCTGGTAGGATCTGATAAACTTAGATGATTTTAGATGTCCACCTTTCTAAATTACTGTTTATAGGGGTACTCCTCAACGTCTGCCACATCCAGAATAGCTTACAATGTGCTTCATTTTTCCATCTGAAAGCTCACAGTACTTCAGCACTTTATGAATTGTTCTAGCTTATCCTAATCAACAAGACATCTGGTTCCCAAGTTCCATAGGTGTTCAAAAGAAAGAGCAAGAAGTGCTCTATCCACTTTAGCTAATACTTCTTAGAGAAACTGTCACATCACAAAATAAATTTATGACTGAGGAAGGTCTGCAGCACTGAAAGAAAAAAAATAAAAAGCTGATTACAGCTAGTGTTACTTCTTAGTCTCTGTTCTCTAATTACACTTAACAGCACACCCATTTAGTTTAAGGGGTAAGGATTTCCAGTTCTCAAATGCATACTAATGTTATTATGTTTTAGTTTGATATAATTCTTGTCTTTCTGTCAAAGTGGACAAAAACTCAACTCTTTTGAAAGCATTGCAAGATCCTCCACCATAAATAACTTGTATCTTACTTTTCAGGAAATGTATATGAAAATTGGAGGTGGAGTTCTTTACTCTAGAAATTGAATTTTTTTTTCTTTTCCATGCATGAGTGAATGCAGTATTGATTGTAGTCGGTAAGATAACTTTAGTAATGGTGGTATATTTCTGAAACTGTGCATGGACTTTAGCCCCTATTCTGTGTACTGTATATACTGCAAAACTCAGATCCATACGCTTAGTGTTTCCTGACCTGGTTTATGCAAATTTATTGTATTTTATATATCAGGTTTCTAAGGCACTCTGTGGGCTGCTCCTGAAATGTATACACTTTTCTGAAATTTTTAGAACTTGGTGGTGAGAGACTAGGGATTTAGGTAGGTGTTTCACCTATTGTATCTTAAATTAGATTTAGCTTTTAGTTTATATTCATTGTTACCAGTTAGTTCGCTTGAAATTTATAGTTCTTTAATTTTTGCCTTTGTGCATCCCCAAGGCAACATAGAACTCAATAAAGCTATTTGTTGCTATAGGCAACAGAATTGTTTTTCAATATATTGTCAGACTGATGATATCATTTGAATTTTGATGCTTTGCTGCAATCCTATCTTTATGATTGTTGTCATGGAGTGGGATAAAAATATTTTGATTGGTTGGCATATTGTACATGTTTCTTGTACTGCTTTTTAAGATGAAAATGATAAATAAAGGACTAGTCCCATTTGAGTTGATCCCTGGAGAGAGATAATCCTTCAATTTGATAAAAAAAATGGCCCTGTTTGGAACAATTTCCTGGGAATTTAAAATGACAATATATTAGCAGTCACGCTGTATTTTATAACATGAGTGCATGTAAACACTATCATATTTCACTGATTTAAATATTAGAACACAGGGTAAAAACCTAGGATTTATTTTTTAAAGTTATTTTTTATGTAGGATTATCACCAGAAATATCAGTCTGGTATTAATAAATATCTGGAGAGAATAAATATGTGAATATATGTAATAAAATGAGAAAATTTTACTGATTTTGGCCCTCAAATATTTGTTTTCTCAAATTGCAGCATCAATAACAAGTATGATCACTAATAAAACCCTAAAACTATCCCCTCATAAAAATAATTTTCCCCTTGAGAAGGTCTCGTATATACTAGTAGAATTGTTTGGTTGGTTTTCTTTGAATGCATTTTATCTTCTTTTTATTTTCCCCTGAGATGTAAATTAATGTTGCCCAATGGTTGGCTGTTGCTAATTGTAGAATAGAAAACAATCATAGTACAGAAAGTTAACTTGAATGTTAAATAAATTTCTCTCCTGCTGCATCAATTTAGTAAATTGCAGAGCATTAATAGTATCTCTAAAACTAAGTTGTTGGGAAAGATGAAGTCAGAGAATTGTTAAGTCTGGAAAAGACTGTTATATTGGGTGCAACTGACACTGCCATGTTCACCACTAAATCATGTCCCCAAGTGCCACATCCACATGCCTTTTGAACACTTCTGAGACAAAGGTTTGAAAATTCTAGCTAATCTTTATAGTAAACTAAAGAGCATACACTATTTTTTAGAATGTATAGTACATTTTAGAAAGAATTTAATGAATATTAAGGACTGTGCATGTTATCATTTATATATTTTAAGGCAATAGAATCATCTAGGGGCCCTCAGTAATAAGAAAAAAGACTAACCTAAACACAACAGGATAACAAGGCTAAGAATGCAGATAGAGAAAAACACAGACTGAGCCAGCAGAAACTGATTTTTTGCCTTAAAAAAGTACCAAGAGAGCCAAAGCACACATGAAAGAGATAAAGAGTTCACTGAATAAGACTCCATTTCCTTCATCTTCTGCAGACCCTCAGAGACCACCACAATGAACTGAGCATGCCCAAAAGGGTATGGAGGTAATTACCATAGGAGGCGAGGACAGGTGGGGGCAGGGAATAAATATATATGAGATGGATTGTGCAATGCCATGCATATGTAAGACCTCAGGGAATAATAAGGGGGGTAAGCTCTCTGGTATTCATGCATGTCTTTGGTTAAGTTATTCCCCATGCATCTCAATGCTGACTAAAAATACATACTGCTCTAAAAACTATTATTAGTTGTAGAGTTATTTTCCACCACATTTCACTTCCAGGGATGATTCTATCACTTCCCAGGGCAGCCTGTTCCAAAGCCTTCCTTTTCAGTGAAGACATTTTTCCTCATGTCCAATCTCAACCTTCTCTGGGCTAACTTGAGGCCATGTCCTCTTGTTCTGTCACTTGTTGCTTGTGAGAAGAGAATAACCCCAACCCAGCTACAATCTTGTCTTCCATGAGCTCCCTCTTCTCTGGGATGAAAAATCCCAGCTCCCTCAGTTGCTCCTCATAAGACTTGTTCTCTAGACCCTTCATCAGCCTTGTTGATTTTCTCTGGACATGCCCCAATGCCTGGTGAAGAAGGACTAGCAGGATGCCACAGGAACCTTGTGGTGGTGGTATTTTCTAGTTAAGTTTTCTCTCTCTCTCTTCCCTCCTATTTCTTTCTCTCTCTCTACATCACATTAAGTTTTTAACAAAATCCATAGTATTGACTTTGACATAAGGTCTCATTTGCAACTCAATTCAGGCAGAGGTATCTCTTATAATCAGATCATACCACCATCAGAAGCCTCAAATATTGTCTCAGTCTTGTGTCAGGAATTTTTTCCTCAGCAAACGAGGATTTGCTGAACAGATTTTTGCCATTGATATTTACTGAAACAAAAACAGATTCCGTGCTTATGGTATATTATGCCAGAACATGGAAAGAAGGTAAGAGATAGAACTGAGTTTACTTAATAGATACATCTTAAGTATAATGACAAGACTGGCTGATTTAACTCTTATTTTAAACCTTGCTAATGTCTTAATTCATAAATATGAATGATTTACTGGCTATGGTGAAACTGGGCCACCAAAAGCCTGAAGAAATCAAAGCCTTCATTAAAAAATAAAACAGACCAAAGAAAACTCTTTTATTCCTTGCAGATATTAGTGACAATAATTAAAAAGTATTCATTAAAAGGAAGCCTGAAAATTATAACTAAGTCTATCAACCAAAACTGAAACAACCAAAATGTTCCATTTGTAAACTGCACTATGTTAAACAAGAAGGAAATAAAAGAAGGTCCAAACAACTACAATATTTTTAGATGCTGTTTTTCTCTAGTTTGAACAGACAAAGGAGAGAATCAGTATTTTAGGGATTTCTCAGTGGATTGTGAAGCTAGGCTGAAATAACACGGCGTTGGGCAGATGTTACAACTGGGGAACAGAAAGGCTAAAACAAAAAATGTCAGTGCAGCTTCTTAAAGTTGAAGATGTTAATCCAGGATCTCCCACTTAAAAGACTGGGTTTATAATGAGTTTTGCTGCAGACTGTTGCATATATAAAACATAAATTATACACCATTCTTTAAGTTTGGGATGAGAAGTTGGCAGTAGTTCTAGGAAGTCAGCAAAATTGACTTTTCCTCTTAACTACCTACCTGCACTCAAAAATGTCAGAGAATTATAAACTACTCTGAATAATAAATTTTACTTCTATGTGTGACCAGCATAAGAAAATCTTGGAGTGAATATCTTGAATGGAATATCTTTTTTCACCTCTTTATATCATCTATGGAAAGTCACAAAGAGTAGATGATGCACAACTGCAAGAATAGTAATTGTGTTTGTTCACAAAATAAGAATAGTCTCTATGTATTCTCCTTGAGCATCTGTTCAAGAAAGGCCAGAAGCAATTCTTTCATTAATCACTGAATGTCATGTGCAATAAATCTACCTCAACTCAGCATGATACAGTTTTTCCAAATAGTTCATTTGTAAATGTTATGGGTATGTCAGTTCAACGTGGGTTAGCCCTTTCCGTCATCATGCTGCTTAACAGTTTATTCAGCTCTGACACAGTTTCTAGGACACTACCAAGATGATGTTAGCAAGTTAATTAGTGGAGACTGTCCTATGCTTACATACCAGTAACTATTTTGTAGATATACAAAATGCAATATAGATATACAAAATGTTATCTGCCATCTACAACTTGGCATCTGTAAGAAAAGATTGTCATTTGCATTTTTTCTTCTCACTTTTTTTTTTTTAATTTCTAGATAAAATTAGAATGAATATGAAAGAGTTAATGGAACAGTTAATACTGAGTGTCATCACACAGCACTTACAGGATGGCCAGGGAATCATTCCCAGCCAGCAGGGGTTTAGGAGGGGTCAGTTGTGTTTCACCAACCTGGTCTCCTTTTATGACCAGGTGACCTGCCTGGTGGATGCAGGGAAGGCTGTGGATGTTGTGTACCTGGACTTCAGCAAAGCCTTTGACACTGTCTCCCACAGCACATTCCCAGAGAAGCTGGCAGCCCAGGGCTTGGACAGGAGCACTCTTTGCTGGGTTAGGAACTGGCTGGATGGCCCAGAGAGTGGTGGTGAATGGTGCTGCACCCAGCTGGTGGCCAGCAACCCAAGGGTCAGTTCTGTTCATTATTTTTTATTGATGACATGGATTTAGAAATTTTATGATAACACAATAGAGGAAAATTAGTAATTCTGATCAGACAGTCTAATTACAATGAAGATTTTGGTTCCTGATAAAAAAAGTCATAGTGATTACTTTTAGAATTCTACTAGGGTTTTCTGAGACATGTATAATAATGGGAATAAATGAAGCACAGATCCTCACCAAACAGGAAATAATAGAACTGAGATCAACTGTTCTGAATTTTACACTTATCCCTATAATGATAGGGTGTATCTATGAAGTGTACTGAGAAATTATGATATCTTCAAGTATTTATTATTTTTTGAGGAGGCAGAAGATCTTATTAATCTGGGTGGCAGGGAAGTAGTTTGATAAGGACCTCTGACCCTTCTCTTGGTAAGTTCAACTTCATCCTTTCACAAGAAAATCAAGAAATTTTAGTAGTCATTTCATGACCTGCATAAACTCTACTTAAGTGAAAGTACACAGGCAAAAAAAGGAAATCTGGGCTAAGAAAAACTCCACAAAGGTCTTGTAAGAAAAAATTCTAGTAATCTTTTCCAATTGTAAGGAATCTGCACACATTCATCAAAAAGCTACTGAATTATATATTTTTATATTCTGATATTTACATTGAATATAATGGTAGGGACTGAAAACTTTGTGGCAATAACTTCTAATGTGTGTTACCTTCTTTGAAATTAGAATTTCCACAAATTTGATACAATAGGGTTTTTTTTGGTAGATGTCAAATATGTTGCATTAATCCCTAGGAAAATTAATTAGAATATATATAGTAACTGTTGAAGAAAATGAAGAGTTAATATTCTCAGAATAGTTTGAGTTTAATTTTGTATTCAAATATTGAATTATCTTTTAAAATGGTAGTGTATGTTTGCTTATTATTGCATACAAACCATACGAGATACTTCAACTGTCTACATCTGATTTGAAAATTAAAACAATAATCTAGACTTCCCACTAGTATGAAAATGAGTTGTCAAAAGAGATTTTGAAAAGTAAAATTTAATGAAAAACACAGGATAATACTTAATATTATGGATATTACAAAATCTTGAACTATTGGTTAATAACTTGATGTTCCAGCACCATGCCTACATTTTCTTTAGAAGAGCTGTTGATGGTCAAGAAAATACGATGAGAACATTTATTTACATTTGGGTTAGCTTTAATTTAAATAATTTCCCTCATCTGAAAGTCTGGGGGGATTTTTTGTTTGTTGTTGTTGTTGTTTTTAATTCACAGGGTATTAGAGAATTAGGTAGTGTGTCATATCATAAAATATTACCGTACGGACTGAAATACATCAATAATTTCAATATTTTCATAATTTCACTTGGTGTTTTAGAATATTTAAAAGTTTTCCTACAAAATTTACTCCTTGGCTACTCCTTGGGAAAAGAAAGGAATTTGAATTTCAAAAGGGATTTTATTTTTTCTATTAAGTTCTGTAATCTCTTGAGTTATTAGAATTCTCCCAGTTGCCTAGAGTTATATATATTTGTACTGTCCTTGTCCCTTTTAACTTTGGTCAGCATTAGCTAGAGTCAAACAAAAATTATATTATATTCTGTGTTCAATAAAATCTTATACAAAGCCTCTCTAATTGTAAACTGAGCTTTTTCTTAGTTATCCTCTGTCTCACATACATTCTGATATTTCTGATATTCTGAAAAGTATATGGATTACTTTTGTTTAAGCAATTACAACTCAGCACGTTGTATGGAAAAGTAACTGTAAAAGTCACAAAAACATTTGCTGAGAAAAATGTTTGTTGTGTTAAAACAGTTTTGTAAAAATCTGTCTGTAGTTCACATCTTGATTTGTAAAGTCAATCTAATACCTGAAACCTTGGCAGTGAGATAACTCTGTTCATATATTTTAAAAAATGTTGCTCTACAAACAAGGAGTGCATCTTCTTTCTACCCACAAGAAATCACAGTGGGGAAAGACATCTTTAGAAAATTAACAGTCTCACTATGCATGTTAATACCTGTTGCCACTGGACTTGTGGTGCTCATACTTGCAACTGTCTTAGTTTTCATATTCCTGGCTAACACTACAATGTTAAGACTCATACAGATACTGGAATTTACCTGATTTTTTAAATGACCAAAAAATAACATAAGCATGGAAGATAAATTAGAAGTGAAGAAATAACCTTTCCTCTTTGAGAAATGTATGCACACACATCTTGCCTACACGCTCAGTATATTGTTATCACTATTAAGATAGAAAGAATAGCTTCTCCAGATTTTACTATCTCTAATTAACAACTAATGATTAAAAAATATGTTTGTTTTTATTTTCTTTAACAGGACCAATAAAACATATAGAATAATGATTTTAATCCATCAAAACGTCTGTCAGTAAGCAAACCAAAACACTTTTATTCATGGATAATAAATACTAATTAGCAAATGTTATTTAAGAAGTTTTTTTTTTTAATTATATCTTTTTTATTTATTCTGATAAGTCTGAAATTTAAGGGTATTATTTCAGAGAGAAAATGACAGCATAAGAAGGACAAATTCAAATGCAATTTAAGCACTATAATAAGATATTTCTTATCACTATCAAACTAGATTTATACAATAAAAATTTTCTCCTCCTATTCTTCAAATGCTCCATTCCCAAATTACAAGCTTGGGTTTTTTCTTTGAGAAAGAGTAACTGAATGAATAAACAAAAAAATTTAATTGTAAGTTGAAACTGTATGTGTCTAACTTTTTCTCTACTGCTGCCAGTCTTGCTGGTAGGTTAGACTTCAAAACATTGAAATCAAGACAATCATTCTTGTCTGATGGCAATAGGCAAGGATACATATCTATATATACAGTATTCCTTAACAACAAAAAACCCCACAAACAAATGTAAAAACTTGTTTGTTTTTGAATTGTGAAAGTCCTTAAGTTGTCAATAAATGTGCACTATATAAAAGCTTATACTTCTAATAAAATGCACGTTATATTTTGGTGATTAATCATTAGGGCTTTTTTAATCTGTCTCTTCATATATATATGTGTGGCTTGGTCATCTTTTAGTCTATATGCATATGTTTTGCATCATGTCTACTCAGATACAATATGATTGCAAATAATTTATAATCTGATCTCTGTATTCAGGCCTTGTTTTATGGCTTAGGTTGTAACTTCTATGCTTCTGGAAACATCTTTCACAGAGTTATTTACAAATCAACTGATAGATAAATTTTCAACCTCTTGTGGTTATTGAAAAAAAGAAAGCCAAAACATTGAAATAAAGAAAAATTGCTTACCCTGTTTTACTGTTTTATTACCCTTATTCCCTTTCAGAATGCCTCATGGAGATGGTATGTATAGCTATGCGTTATCTGGTTTTGTCCAATTAACTTTCTTGATGGTAGGGAAAAATCTTTATTTTTGAACTTATGTCAGAGACAAGAAGATATTTTCTGAACAAGCTCAGAACTCCATTGAAGGCAAAAATGAACCACTAAAATGGCATAGTTTTATGGCAGAAAGACTTAGGTAAAATAAAAGGTTGGCAATGGGAAAGCTGAAAATATTTTCTTTTCAACTTTCAATTGATGCATCTCGATCTCATTTTTGGTAGGATTCTAAAAACAAAGTCCTATCTTTCCTATGCTTCAAACTCCCCAAAAAATGAATGATAATAAAACACTACTGATACCTCCAGAAACTGAATTTTAAATATTTATTTTATAAGAAGACCTTTATTGGAAGGAAAAAATGGACTAGCAACAAAATATAGGGATAAAAGATAAAATATAATGAGAATATGACCCTATCAAAGTATTTAAGTCATCTTTTTTAACTTTCCTATTAATTTTAATGAGTTTTTGTCTTTGGAAACAGTTAGTAGCGGCAATGTCTATATTACATTTTTAAGGGTTTGTTTTTTTTTTAATTATGTGTCAGTCATACTGAGCCATGACATTATTCATAAATTTGAAAGGTAGAAGTATTTTATTTGCATGATTATTTATTTTTTATTTTCCTTCTGGCTCCTGAATCATTCTTCTTCACTTTGTTTGTGTCCTCAAGCTCTTTATGAGAATTAGAAACACACATTTTTGTGAAAGCTCAGATTCTGATACAGCTGGTTTTCTTCAAACACTGGACTATGTGACAAATGTCCAATATTACTATATTTATGAACAATGGCAATAGTCAAAACCAGCAGAATCTTGCAAGTAGGTTTTCTTCTTTAAGTGTTTAAATAAAAAATAAAAAAAAAAAAAACAAAAAAAAAACCAAAAAAAAAAAAACAAAAATAAAAACAAAAACATAATATCTTGGGTCTGGCTGGCATGCCCTTCCTAAAACTTAACATGATAGATGAAACATTTCAAGAACATGAGATCAAAATTTCTCTAGACTTGAAAATACTTTTAGGAAGACCCTGACGAGTGCCAGAGTGATGCTGAGCAGTTAGCACAGACTCCAAAGGCATTCCAGCTGCTGCACTACAGAGTTATGTAGGCTGTTTACTTTTTATAGAAGCAAACTAAAGGGACATGCAAGATGTGTTGCACTGCAGCAGTTATGCTGCATGTTGCACTAAAACACATTTAAACTACCCCATGATTTGTTACATTAGATTATAACTGGATGCAAGATTCCACTATATTTCCTATTCCACACAAGGGGAAAAAATAGTATGAAGACAATATTTTGGGTACACCTTGAATATCACTCAGAGGTACATTAGAAATTCAGAGCATATAAGTGGGAAGCTGTTATGAAACATAGTGAATACAATGGCATACAGGAAAATGAAGTGACAGAGTTTGCATATTTCTTAAAAAAGGCAGGGAAAAAAATGAAAATTTTTAACAATGTTTAAATTAAAATGGAGTAATTTTTTTCTTTCACATTTTGAAAGAGTTTCTAAGATATTTGACCTTCCATCAGCATCTTACAGATGCTATTTTATGCTAACTTGGTGGCCTTTTTCTTAAGACAAGGCATAGTCTGAGTATTTGTGAAGGAGAATGTGAATAGCTGCATACTTCTCTTCATAGCTTGGAAATTATTCCCAGACATAGCTTTTCTTGCCTTAGAATCATTTCTGATGCTGGCAGGTGAATCCAGATTCTTCAGTTTCAGAAAGCCCTACCTGATATCCTGCCTGAATTTTTTGTGTTTCACACTATTAAATGCATATAGAAATTGCAAAATAGCTCAACAGATGTTATCTGTGTTAAAAATTCAGGATTTGCTCCTCAGAGACCTTGAAAAAATTGAATAAAACTGCTACACTTTCCATTCTTTTCATTCATGTTTTCATTTTTAAACCTTAATTTGATACACTCACAAACATTTGTGTTATCTCTTCTTGATATCCTGTAACCGTAAAGCATACTATACATTTTTATAAAAGGTTTATCACACAATCCTACAATACTGAAATATGTTAAAGCTTCTGTACAATATACATTTGGTTTGATTCATTCCTTGGTACAGTGTGAGTTAAATTTTTTTTATGTCTGAATGTGTCCAAAGTTATCTGGCAACAAATATGTCCTTATTGATTAAAACATGCTAATGGTTCCCACTAATAAATACTTTGTTTTCTTTACATTGTTATTGTCATTTAGACTGACATTTACAATATACCTTATATGGCTTGTACCTTAATAAAATTATTTAATAGGTTTCATTTTAATAGATTCAATTATTATAAACTCACTAGAGGTTTAATACTTTTCTTTTAATTAGTTCAGGGCAATTGCATAGAAAGTAGAAGCCAGTAAATATAACACAGGAAATCTTCATTTAGAACTGCCCAATATTATTTTCCATTACTTGCTATTGCCATAATTTTTATTATTAATTAACCTTTCAACTGCATAAAAATAATGTCACACAATAGGCAACTAATTTCTTTCTGTTCATTGCTAAACAATTTGGTATTTTTCTTCAACTTAAATTTTATAGGATAGCTCAAGCTTCCTTTGAATGATCACTAAGTGAGAAACATTGATAATAAAAAATATTTCCCCACATTTTTATGTATAAGATTTTTATCAGCGTAAGTTGGATGAAAGGAGTGAATTTTGGTGCAAACAAGAATATTTGTTTAATTTTGAGTTTGTTTTGATTGAGTGAAAATGCAGTTACAAAGTGAACCTAATAAAATGGCATCAGAAAAATATATAATGTGTGACATCTTTCAGAGTAGTAAACCTGTGAATCAAGACATTATCTGCAGAATGGCTTCAGTCTCTCCATTTCATTTTAATTTGAACCTTATCTCCCAGACAACACTGGGAAGGCTGCTTCATTTAATTTTCAGTATAGGAATACCAAAAAAGTGTAATTGAAAAGATGTTTAAAATATCTGCATTAGTTTTTAAACATAAAATGTTGTCCTTAGTATCGGACCTGTAATATGAACTATTATTTATTCTCCAGAGGAAATGATTCTATATTCTCCAGAGAGTCCAAATTGTGAATTTGCAGTGCAGTTGTTTGTACTATATAGCTTCAAACATGAATGAGAGGAAGAAGAGAATGAGTTTAAGCAATTCAGTGTTCCACATGCATCTGTATGTGAAACACTTAAGAAAATGTAGATATCTAACAGGGGATGCAATATCAGTGTTTGAGCATATTTTGCTTCAAATAAAGTTACAAGTAATTATCCAAAGTCAACAAATTAATTATGGTTGCAATTAAAAAATTATTGTTACTGAAAAATCAGATAATTTGCTCTTATTTTTTCTCATTTGTCACTTGTAAAAAAGGTTCTGAACTGTAGCTTTTCCAAGCCTCACATTTGAGAGGAAACATTCTCTGCTTACACGTCAGGGCATTACCAATTCTGCCTATCCATAGTCAGCCCCCCCAGGGCTTCCCCCAGCCCTGCCCATGGCCTAGAATCCCATTGCATCCCAGCTCAAGCTCAGAAGTCCCCCCCTGCCACAGGAGTGCCCCATTCCTGAGCTGTTATCTTGGTTTCCTCAACCTGTTATTTTGCTTTTATCTGATAAGTACTGGACTCCTAACAGGAGCTGTTTCTCTTCTCAGTAGCTCTGTGCTGGCCTGTTTCATGCCCCCCTCTCTTCCCACATCCCCGGGGAGTAGTCCAGCTCATTGTTCCCTGACACTCTGTGTATAAGCACAGATTTACCTACAAATCCCAGGTGCATTCCTCCTCCTTGATACCAGCTCTCCTTTAAATCTGGGTTTTCTTTCTCTCAGTTCAGTCCTCTGAAGTGATGCAATGGAGGTCAAGCTAATGGCATGGCTAATAGCGAGCAGGAAGAGAATTCTTTGGAAATATGAGAAAGAAGGAGGACCAGAACTCCTAGTGGTAGCTAACACACCTCTAAGCCTGTTTTATGAAGGTTTTATTCACATTGTTGTTTTCTTACTCAGAAAATTAGAAATAATGACCTATCTAGTGATTATTACTATGAGTGACAGTTATGTCTGCATCTTAAGAAAAAAGAATAACTAAAAATTTCCCTACCCTTCTGCCCCAAAACTTGAATGATGAATATATAGCTAATACTAGATGGCTTGATTTTCCTTCAACAGATTGATTTTACCAGTCTAGGAAGACAATTTTTAGATCACTTTAAAAGCATTTTCACTCCGCAGAAACCATAGTATATCACAGCTAGCTCCATGAGATACAGTTCTAACAATATGAGTATACTGCAGATCACACTTAAAATGATATATAAATCTCATACCTACCTTAAAAAGTACACATTCCATCAATATGGATAAATATACTTTATTCTCTACATTGTCCTTGTTCGTAGGTATTTCTAAATTTTAGAGACTTGGTATTCCTGCTGAAACCTGCAGAGAACCACCCTCTGTAAAGCCCCAGTCCCCACTTGGCGAGTTTATTTAAAAGGGGCTTAAGGTACTACTTTTCCCTGAAGTAGAGGCGTAGAAGAAATGTGACATTGTTCTCAGAAGTTTAAAAAACAATCTTGTAAACTTTAGAAGTATTGGCATAGAATTTTCTCATAGCAGCCCTCACAGCGCTGTGCATTGGAAACTGGAAAGGTGTTGATATCACAGCAGTGTTTTGGGTGCTGCTGGGCAGGGCTGGAACAGCAGCAGTGCTGTCTCTCAACACTTCCCCTTCCATCAAGGGGCTGGGAGCAGCAAGGTGGAAGGGGACACAACCAAGCCAGCTGACCTAAACTGACCAAAGGGATGTTCCATACCAGGTGATGTCAGCTCAGATATAAAATCCAAGAGAAGGAAAATGAAAGAGAGGCGTTCATTATTTACAGTGTTTGCCTTCCAAAGCAACTGCTGCACATGTTGAATCTCTGCTTCCTGAGAAGTGGTTGATCACTTGAGAATGGGAAGTTGAGAAAAAGCTTTTTTTCTCTTTGCTTATACATGCGCAAACTTTAATGTTTCCTTCAGTAAAATGCCTTGCCTCAATCTAAGAGTTTCTTTTCATCTTATTTTCTCTCCCCTGTCCAGCCAGGAAGGGGAGTTGTAGAGCAGCTTAGTGGGCAGGCAACTGGTGTCCAGTAAAGGTCAACCCACCACAGTCAGGAACTTGGCTCACCTGCCTTGAAATCCAAGGACAATAGGGACATAACAAGATGGATCTTTGCACAACAGTTTTGCTCTGGCCTCCTGTGGCCACTCGCTCCTAGGTGTGGCTTCTGGCTTTATCAGCACTCCATGCCTACATGGGGCTCAAGGGGCAGGTGTGGGGTATGCTCTTCAGTGTGCCAGTGACTGACAGCCATTCTGGGCTGGGCTAGAGGCTCCATGGGGCTGGGGTGTGGAACAGTGCACCTCTCACTTTTCACAGAACTTGCTTAGCTGTCCCCCCCCCCCCATATGTGGTATTTTTTTTACCCCATAATAATTTTCTCCAGTCTCTCTCTCCTTCTCTTTCATAGTCCATCCTCTTCTCTGGATCATGAGATATTTGGTCAGTGTAGTTCCAAGTTCATTTCAATTCTTCTGTGATGGTTTCATTGACACCAGATAGCGTATAAGCAAACAAACATATTTCAGACCAATGGTGCAGAGTACTGGAGCTTGCCTACTTAAAAAACAGAGTAGGGGCTGAGCATCATGTCACTTGTTTACTTAACATAACTTTCTAATTGTTGCCAGATATGTGGAAAATCACTAATGACTGCATTTGCTGTGAAGACCTTTTTCTTCCTCTAAACTTTATTTTTACTCCTCTGGCTGACTTGGGGGAAAAAAAAAAAAAGTAAATAATGCGACAAAACCAGGCATTTCCAAGGATTTTTTTTCTGCTTGTATTCACATTTCCTCAGATCACTGTGGCTTTACTGTGAAATTACAAGGTGAATTCTGAAGCTGAAAACCAGAAGAAATATAAAACAGGGCATACAGATGGGCCTGGGAACTAGCTGAGATAGTGCATACTGTTATATTTGAACTTTACATTTGGCTCCTGCTTCTTTTTCTCTGAACTACAATGCTCAGCTGAAATGTTCTTTGGCACCAAGACAATCTTTTTTGTTCATTGTTTGTGATGCCTAGCACAGTGGGGTGTTGGCTTCTGACACTGCCTTTTAGGCAGCCCACAAAAAAATAGAAATGATAAAGCTAATTTAGTATTGTTTCTAACTCAGTATGTAGACAGAAATGGCACATCCTTTGGGTAAAATTATGAATATTAGGAGGCAAGAATCTTTGTTTTAAAATAAAATATGTTGGTCTCAAGATTTTTAGGATAAAATCATGAGGAGGAAGGAATTCAGATTTTAAGGACAAACAAAAAACTGTAACTTACCTCTCCCCCCTCTCTCTACATTTGTTCAGCACTGCCAAAGTAGGTGTATTCATTTAATTTAATTTCCTTTAAAAATCTGTGGTGTTAACACAAGCAGAAGAGAACAGTAGGTAGTGTTAGAGCTGCCTCTGCCACTGGTCATGAGCCCAAATACCTAAGCTATCAACACTGGAAGTTTTAGGATGCTCCAAATTAGATCATATGGTTGGTCATGTCTTCCTAAAATTAAGGAAGAACCTACTAGAAACCTGTCTAGAAACACACAATGTTTTTTATGTTTTATTTTTTCTTAGTAGTATAGTTTTTCCATTGCTCTTATAGATGAGCATTTGTGCCACACATATGCAGAATTGTATAACAGTTTTGTATTATGCTTAATAGTACACACCTTTGTACTGTACAAGTAAAATGACAAGGTTGTTGCTTTCAAATAGCCACAGTAGGGTGGTGGTGATGCAGGCAGCAGAATCACATCAGGTAAGGAGAGCTCCAGCACTCAATTCTAATCATGCCTAATGCCTCTGGTCTGCTGTGAGGATTGCACATTGTAATTAATGGCAGAGCACTTTCCTATAGAGACATTGTATGGGAGCCAAAGACTAACATCACTATGGAAGCATTTGGCTCAATTTTTCTATTGACTGTTTGGAAGTATTGCTTCTAACAACTAGTTCATCAGAGGAAAAAGCTTTTCTGATTAAGCTATTGCAACTCTAGATTTAAACAGTTTTCAGAGCTAATGTATTTTCATTTCACAGAAATGAAAACAAAAAAGGGTCAAATTGATCTCTGCTTCTTCACCTCTTAAATGTGCAGTGGCAGAGGGTGTAGAACTTGCCCCTAACAAAGCACAAAGTATGGCATAAGGATGGTGTCTCCAAAAAATCATTCTTTGACCTCACTCTTGCAGGTAGTATTTATTTATATTTTTTGCTCTGTCTGTAATTTCAGTATCACAGTAGTGTCTAATAGTGTTCTACAAATAGTGTTCTATAAATACTTCCTAATCTGATGAATTACCTTTAGCTTCACGTTCATATTGCCTTGTCCAATCCAGTTTCTTTTTTTTCTATCACTCAGTCCTCTGACCTAGCACAAACTAGTTCATGACCTTGGCTCATTTATCTTTTATACTACCCTTCTCAGTTCACTTCTCCTCTTTTTGTTAGAATGGCACACAATCTGAAGTTCTGCAAATGATATATTAATATCATCAAAATTCTACAGTGTCTGGACTCTGTAATATCTGGAAGACTAGATACTCAGGACCTGCCCTCCTTTATCTAGAAGAGAATATTGTGATATGTACCCCTTTATATAATCTTAGACACCCTGGATGTGGGGTGGAGGAAGGGGAAAATAAAAAGTCCCCTTACTCACTGTCCCACTGCACTAAGCTTTTGATACTTTGTAGAGGCGTAAGTTCAAAAAATAATGGTGTGGAGTGATTCTTAAAGGCTCCTTTTTAAATTTGAAATGTTATTTCCAGTCTTCAGTATCTTTCAGAAGGCAGTGACACTTTTCAAGTTTTCAGCACTACACTAACTTTAAACTGAAATAGTCTATCCTCAAATTTTAGCTCTTTGCACTTGTTGTTCATGGCTCAAAACAGCATGTCTTTACTTTTGTATGTCTTCCACAACTCCAACATACACATTCACTATGATTAGACATTTAAGAAAGTGACTCCTCTACATTTTAAGGTATTGTAAAACAACACCAATCAAACAGCAACCAGTAGAATGATCTGTCCTACTCCTTCCCTGCTCTGTCACTTGTGTCTTTTCAAATTTGCAATGACATGAGGAAAAGCTGCAAATGAAACTACCATAGTTGGAAAAATTATTTCTGATGTGTTTCCTACTCTGAGGAAAAAAAGATGGGTAGAGTACAATGGTACACAAGGAGTAAAGACCTGCATCTCTTAGATGAAGGGCTTTCTTTAAGCGTGTATGGAATTATGAATTCTTTTTGAAAGATCAGTTTTGTAAACTGAGCTAGAAAAGTAAGAAAAAACAGTTTTGCACCACTGTAAACTTAAGATATTCAACAGAACTATTTTTCTCCTGTGTTTATCTCTAATACGTAAGATTTTATTTTTATTTTGTAGTATATTAAAATAACAGTAATATGTAAAGTAAAACAGTGTGAACATTGTTTGTACTTCAGTAAAAATAATAACATTGTACATATGTACAAGCATTTGGCTAAAACTAGGAAAGTATCTGCAATTATGTGTTTCATCTGCTAAAATGCTGTTGCAATTTGGAATTTGCAAGTTGGAAATGGACTGTCAGAAAAGCTAGAACTCTTTCCCATGTGATCAAATTAATACACAGAAATATATTTTTAAAAGTATTATACACAAACTCTTAGGCATAGGCCATTTTTGAATTCTCCAGCCATTTAATAATCAAGAAACATTTTTGTTTCAGCCCAGTGTTAAAGATTACAAAAGGCACAGACTTTATAGGAAAACTGGGTGGAGGAAAGATTTTGATGAAGTATTTTATCATGTTCTACTGAGAAACAGAAAGAATGCTGTGGTGAGACTCTTTTGCCCCTTATCAAACACACCTGCAGACAGTAAAGGACGACTGCCACTATTTTCCACTCGTGATCTCTTCATCATCTTCTTAAGTAGACAACACTGAGGTAATACTGTGATGACAAATCTTTTGGTATCTTCAATTAACTGATGCCATTGGTTTAGTTTATTTCAGCATCCTCTCCCCCTCTGTTCAAAATGTTATTTCTGAAATTTTACCAACATTTATAGCTTCTTGGGTTTTGATAGACTACATTTCTTGGAGAATTGTTTTTGGTTTGTAAAATATAACAGAAATTGTTCTCTGTACAAAGCCATTTACTTGGAGTACACCTGCTATATTTATTGTATTTAAATACATGTTTTCTGGTGTGATATAATTTAGAAAAATATCATACCTCATCACAAGATTCTATAGCCTTTGGTCTGTTCTGCTATAGCTTTCATGTATCTGGAGTTAGCCATTTTCTTTGAGGTGGGGTTACTTTTCCCTGTACTGAATAATTGCCTTTTGTTTCTTTCCTCCTTCTACTCTCCATACAAAAACCATGGAGATTTATACAGAGGAACTTTTAGATGGCATGAGATATGACTTCAGGTCAAATCCAGTTATTATTTACACCAAAACAGTAAAATAAGTTGCATTTTATAGTGGTTTAAGACTGGATAACAATATTGAAACTATTATGGAAGGAAGCCAGCTGTCATCACTGCACTACTAGACATCCAGCCTTGCACTATATTAGTTGTACAGACAAACCCTCTTCCAGTGGGCTGAATATTTCCTTTTAACATTTGTGTGATGTTCAGTAGACCATTTACAGGTTCATTTTATTTGAGCAAATGTACCATGATTTATCTTACCCCATGCAAGTCCTGCATGTCTTATGACAGTTTTCATTTAGGTGGTTATTATTCTTTCTTTTTTTTTGACTCCCCATTCTTTGAAGTTCTGTCTGGTGATGGAATTTCTCCCTTTAGTCATTCTTTTCTGTTTTGTAGGGATTCCATTCATCTGCATGATTGAATTTATCCTGTTTATATATAAAGTAATACTGGCAGGTTAACTCTTTCATCACTTAAATCTGCAGACACCCAAAGCACACTTTTGCTTCTTGGCAGTTTCCAAAAATTTTGTTGGGTATGTGCAAAGGACGATACTGCCAATTTTATTCTGGACAAATATAGCTCAAAGTCACAGAACATTAAAACATATGAGCCTCTTTGTTAGTTTTGGAAATATAATGACTATTCGTTTGACAGTGGCTTTTCTTTTGAGATACAGTATTAGCTCCTTTATATGTCTGTGGTGCATCTAAAGTACTGAGCTTCACATAACTTCTACAGTTTTTGCTTTTACATGTAGATAGTCAGTAATGTAATTAAAACATACACCTCTGAAATAAGATAGATCATAGTTTTTTTATATTTGATTCAAATTTTGAGCCTTATTTTGTGGTTTTGTTTTGTTTGCTTAAAGTTCCTAGCTACATTTTTAATGTAGCTTAAGATATGCTTGCTCTTCTCCATATACTCTATTAAAAGCACAACAAACCTTAATTTTCTCTATGAATTTACTTGATATTATACCAGTACCACTTTCAAAATGCTGCTGGTATTATTTTTCTTGTGTGAATTCATCCATGTGGTAAGTGGTTAGAATTGGATCTCCATGAGGTTTGGATCACTTGTTTGACCTGCAAGGCAGACTGTGAGTAGATTGGTAAACAGTGGAAAGTGAGTCAGCTTTGGCTCCAAAAAGAGACTGGATAAATCCACACAGGGGTGCCATGGGTGTATGAAAGCAGGGGATGGGATTCACCGCATGTTTTCCTCTTTTTTCTGTTTCACAAAATTAATTTTTCCTCATCCCTCTTACATTTATCCCTGCAAAATAACCCATCAGTTAAATTCTGTTCTGAATAGCTCTATTTTTTCTTATTGATCAACACTTTTGGTCTTCTTACCTAAGCTTTTTGATCTCTTACTTAGCAGTTATGTAGTTTGCTACTTCTCCCTTTGCTAAGGATACTTGGCCTGGTTGCTAAGTGTCAGAGGAAGATCAGGACCTAAATCTCCCCTTTGCTTTACTGTATCTCCCTTTTCTGCTTCCTCATAGTTTTGTGATGAAACAAAGCAAGAAATTCTTTAATGAAAAATCTATTCTTCTGAGCACTTGCATTCCATTCCTTACTTTTCTCAGCTGGCATATGAATTTCTTAGCTGTTGCACATTTAGCACTTCTCAATCTGTTCCCAACTGTCAGGATGTTATTAATTAGATCTGGAAAATATGATGCAAAACCCTCTCTCTGAATATTAGCTGGAATTTAAATATAAATGAGGATCCCTACTTAACCTTGCTGAGGCAAAGAGTGTTAGTAATTCTGCTGGGACATCTTACAGCTGAATTTAAGGGTTCTTCTGCTAACTGATCTTGTGCTAATTTTTTGAAGGAAAACTTTCTACTTTTATACATTTTTAAATGCAAAAAAAAAAATATTATTTCAGTGAAGAATTAAAGTATCATAATATTTTTTTTAAAGGTAAAAGTGAATTTGGGAAAACTAACATAAAGCTTTATGGAATGTATAATTTGTTCAGTTTTGCCCTAATTATTGAAAGCATATTTTTAAAAGGAAAGTCTGAGAACAAAGATATAACTTTCAGGTTTGAAGGGGGTGTTTTTGTTCTGTTTGGTTTGGGGTTCTTAAAACATGAAATTTAATTGTGGGGAGTGTTGAAAAATATGGGACAATTCAGGTTAGGCTACTTTTCATGATGTTTAATGTTTTGCTAAAAGCATATCAGTATAATATGCTGAGTACTTTTTGATGAATGATCTAATGTATGTCTAATAAATGGAAAATATAACATCTACATTAATGTACATAAATATTGAGTCATTGAGAGAAATCTTATTTCCTAATGTAGACTATATGTGGAAGCTGATTTGGTGATCTCAAAAGCATGAAAGGGACTTTGCCTGACTTTTTTTAAAACTGCAAAAGCCCTTAGCCCCCAGAAATTTCTGTGGTTCAGTTTGAAGCTATCAGTTTGGGTATGATTTTGCAAACCTTATTGGATACACCAGATACACATGCATTTGAGATTTTTTCCCTGCCTCAGAAAAATCAAGGATAGGCTCAGCCTTCTACTTTTTATTGTCTTCATTTTATGTGAGATCTGGGAGTACTCAAATGCTTACAATTAATAAGAATGTAAAATTGTCATTAATAGTTCATTTACTTATTTAGTACTGGGACACATTTCTTGTCACACCCTCTGGGTGTCACTTCAGGTATTTCAGGTGGTGATGTTAGAGTAAGCAACTTTGTTGGCACCTAATTGTTTTCAGGGTTTTCATGATCTAAGCTAAGCAACACAAAACACTATTATTTATAAAATTTGACTGCTTTGATTAATGTGAAAATATATTATTTTTAGGCTCAGAAGTATGTTAATCTAGAAATCATCAATAGAAAATGCCTTAAATCCAGAGAAGATATGAAATTAGTATTTTTGTCATTTAATTATACATTATAATCTTCCACTTATTACAAATCACTTCAATACTTCAGCATAATGTTAGTGTCCTGTTTAAAAGCTACTGTTATCTGTGTTTCAAGACAGCACATTTTTAATATCCTTCTTATTCTATCAGTGTTAGAATCTTACCCTGTTCTTTTCTTTATATTCTCCAATTGTCCTTTCTGCCTGTATGTGCATTAAGTCTTAATCACATAGTATTGAAGACTGCTGTGGCTATATATAGACTTTCATATTTTCAATATCAGTAGCAGCTATCTGCAAACATAAGAATTGAGATTTCTCTCTTTTATCTGTGTATTTATTTTGGTAAAATAATTAGTGTGTGTAAATATATATGTAACTGTACATATGCTTCATGATAATTCTTTCTTCTCTTGTCAGGTTCGCAACTCATAAGTCAGAATTTCTACAAGCTACAAGCTAGAATTTCTAAAAACTAAATTATGAATGTCACTTCCGATATCACATTGGCTAAGATTTCTTAAGGCTAAATAGTTATGCACTGAGTATAGTATGTTATGCATTATAATTTTTCTTCTTATGGTCTCAGACTTTCTATACCTTTAATCAGATCATCATTTTTTTCAATATAGTCATATTAAGAATAATGTATCTAGACCCATGCAACCATTATTTAATTTGTATCAGACCTGTGGAGTCGTTCTAATCCAGACCCCTACACAGACAAGTCTTTATTAGGTTTATTGCTCAATGCTTTGTCCAAAGATAGAGTTTCAGATCTCCATGAAAGGTTAAACAGCTTTTTAAATTAAAAAAAACAAACAAACAAAAAAAAACCAAAAACAAAAAAAAAACCTTACGATTTAATCAGTATTTTCCAGAAATTAATTATCCCAGGAAAAGGGAATTGTGCACCTTTGATGGAAGTATAGCCCCATTTTCTCTTTATTCTCTGATGAGGTAGCTGTTTATATATAAATACATACCTGATCTCTTGAGCTTTTTCTCCTTCAAGGTGAACAGACCCAGTTCTCTCAGCCTGTCTTTATATACTCTGGGCTCTGGAATTCAAGTCTCGGGGTGGCCTCTGATGGACTTGTTCTAGTATGCCAGTATCTTTCTCACACTGATGAACCCAAAACTGGACACGGGATTCCAAATGGAATCTTAGAAGTGCTGAACAGGGGGAAAATCACTTTCCTTATTCTATTAGCCACATTCTTAATAATACAATCTGGGATATTTGACCTCCCTCACAGCAAGAGCATATTTCTGGGACATTTTCCACTTATTTTTCACCTGGATCCCAGATTTCTTTCTACAGAACTGCCTTCTAGGTAACTCTCTCCCAGTTTCTACTGTTTGCTTGGGGTTATTCTAACCTGGATGAAGAATGTTGCATGTGTTTTTATTTACCTTCAGGAGGTTCCTGTCTGATCATGACTCCAGTGTAAACAGGTCCCTGTGAAGAACAGCCCTGCCCTCCAGCAAATTAATTGCTCTTCTCTATCTGGCATTGTACACAAACTTGCTGAGAATGAACTTCATTCCCCACACCCAGTACTGAATCCCAGAGCAGGTGATTGTGGGATATTTGGCAAGCATATTTTCCAGCATGGGTGTTCTATGTTCAAAAAGTAGTACAGATGTTTCACCAGCCTTTTACTAATAATACAAATTCAGCAAAGAAATGTCTGTGGTTAAAAATACCAAGATGTTATTACATATAAGTTGGTGTAAATTTGAAATTTCATTGTTTATGTTGAACAAAAATATTATAAGTTCAGATATGATTGCAATTAGAAAATATTTTCAGATTGCTCCTCTACAGCATGAAAATCCCTCAAGAATTTGTACTCACTGAAACAGTCCTGGTGATACAAAGTTTATTCCTTGAATTCATTAGTTGATCAAGTATGATTTAGTGTATCAAATAGGATTAAATGAAAATATTTTAGGTTTTGAATTATTCTTGTGAGAGTTCATTGTTCCGTTATAGTTGGTTGATTGTTGATTTTTGTTTTATTCTATTAAACTCAAATATTTAGACTTTGCTTTTTACCCCTTTTGGCTCTCAGAGTCATAAGGACACTAGGAGACCTTAATGACTACAAGAAGGAACCTGCAGGGGTGTCCATCCCCACCCTGGCCCATGCACCCAGGATGCCCAGCTGAGTTCAGTCCTGGGCAGCCAGTTCTTGGTGAGCTGTGCCAAGGTGTGCCTGTCCCCAGCCTTGTCTCTCCTTGCTCTGTGACTTCATACCCAGCATGCAGGCACCTTGTCTCCTGAGGTATGCTGTGACTTGGTTCCAAGCTTGTCTTTGGACCTGTCTCTCTTGCTGCTCCTGACTGGACCTCATGAATTGGACTTCAGATTTACGTTTTAAATTTTCCCTAGTCTGGATTTGTTGCTGGACCCAGTTTCCAGCAGCTGGCTTTGGTCAGAACCTGTGGGTCACGGCCTGTGCTGGGGTCACCAGCACGTGGCTAACCTTCCATTAGGGACCAACTTCACTTCTCTTGTCTATGAGGGTAGAAGTCTATACTAAGCTAATCCTCAAGATATGCTCTTAACATATTTTTGGCCAAATTTTAATTTTAGTTGGTCTTTTGCACTTCTATTATTCAAATAATTTTTCATTTACCATAATTAATATTTCTCCTTTATCTGTAAGGGCTAACTGGCAGATCACAAGCAGAACACAAGACAATACAATATTAAATAATGAGGCTGATTTCTCTAAAGAAATCTTTCTTGCTACATAAAGTCTATTTTTCCATGAGTCCTCATGACCAGTGCTTTAAAGACAGCAAAAATGAAAACAAATTATCATTAAAAAAAAAAATCTTTTTTCAATATCTCCACATAGAAGACAGGAAGGTGCCTTGTTGTCAGCTGAGCTAAAACACGAATGTACAGTAGGTATAAAGGGTCATGTCTGATTTTATTGCATTTTATATCCACTTGCATTTTGCATTGGTAGAGAAAGACATAAACAGAAAGCCAAGACCGAACTGAGACTCGTATATCAAAATGAATTTAGTTGAAGCTTAGAGAAACTTCATCTATGATGCTTGGAGAATTTTAAAAAACTTCAAATACATATTCCTCTATCTTTTATACACTTCACTTGAAAAACAGATTGCTTTGTATTATGAAGACTGTATGAAAGTAATATTGCAATTTCTCTTCTTTCTTATCTGAAATAAGGGAATTCTAAGTTTCTTTTTCCATGTGCATTATGAAAAAAAACCACATCATAAGAAGAAGTGAATCTCTTTTCCCATCTTATTGAATCTGTTCCTATTTTACTTTGCACTGAGGGTTATGTGTCAGGTATGAACAGACCTATTTTTGAGAAGTAAACTCTAACTAGGTCAACAGGAAAGAGTGATTTGTTCACTACAGCAGCCCCTCCTCCCTGGTTTACCTTGTATTAATCTCAGAGGACTCGTTATCTTCTCACAAACTAACAGACAGCAACAATGGAATTTGTAAAGAGTATATCAAGTCTTTTCCATTATAAATATTTACTGATCTTTCTACATATTGCTTTATAAAATGCTATAGCATTTGTTATAGCAGTATTTATGGTAAATTTCTTATTTATGAGTACTTCTAATAACAAAATCTATTATGTATTTTTTTTTATTTATCCTTATAAATGCTTTTATAAATAACTTAATCCAAGTGTTAGGAATTAATTATCTCAACTTTCTATTAGACTTCTTGGCAGTCTTTTTTATCTCTAACACCTTATATACCTGATAGCTATTTTAGTGGTTATTCTCTTGTTATCTAGTGCAGCTGTTCTACTGTTTATTTGGGAGGCATCTGAGCTTTGTGTTACTGTAAGGTTGATTAATGTAAAGCATTAAAATATTCATCCTGAAGGTCAAAAAGAACACTTGAAGATAACAGATAAATAGAAATACAAGTGATTTGGAGGGGGCAAGTTAGTTGTTGGTTTTGGCGGTTTTGTTTTTGTTTGGCTGTTTGGGGTCTTTTTTGTTTATTTTTTGAGGGAGGTGGTTTTGTTGTTGTTGTTTTTGCTTTTTTTTAATTTTTTTTTTTTTTTTTTGTCTTTTTCACCTTTTTTTAAAGTCCTTCCCCGAAGAATTGCTCTTTTTTTTTTTAGGACATATATTTTTAACTTTTTCTCAATGTGATTACAACATTAGTTTTAAAAATGGCTCTCCTCTCCAGCCACTAAGCTACGAAAGTGGAGACCTGGATATTATGTCTCTTAGCTAATCAAAGTCACTTAGATCCCTTGTTTTGCCAAATACACATATTTCAGAGTGAAGGAGATAGAAGGATACTCCACATTCCTGATTATCTGTAGCTGATGACCAAAATGTTTGGGATGATAAATACTTTTTTCTACAGTGATACCTCTGAAACTGAGTGTAAAGTGAGGTATGTTTCTTGAGCTTCACCATTTAGAGGATCTGAAGTGTTATTTCAAGGCAGGGAAAAGTGCCACGGCTTATAACAAGATGTAAGGCAGAAACAAATTATGTGATGTGTGTTACTGTAGTTTTTCCTGTATTTGGCATGCCAGACAAATTATGCAAGATTCATGGTAACTCTATTGTGTTTTCAGTTATAAAAGGTAATTATAAAAATACTTCATTATATTGTTGCTAAATACCTGTTTTTTAAAAACAAAGGATCTTTTCACCCTGTGTGAATACTTGTCCATCATTCCACATTGCATGTTACTTTGCCTGAATACTGGTCAGGATATTACTGCAGATGATAATTGATGTCAGATCAGAGAGAAAGTCTGGAGAGGAATTGGTATTCATAAAAAACTCAACCAAACAAAAAAAAGCCACGTTGTGCTTATGTGACAAATGAGTTTCATGGATTACTGAAAAATAGGTTGTCCTTGTTCTTTGAAAACTGGTGAGATTTGCCTCTTGCCATGCTATTGTCAGTTCTTTCTGATTATGTTTGCTTGTTGTGCTCCTGTGCAATGTTCAGAAAAAGTGAGGTTGTCTGGGAGTATAGCCTCCTGAACGCTGGCACTAACACTAACAAAAATGCAAGGGTGATGCTTAGTCATTTTTCTGCAGGCAGACTAAGCTTGAATGAGTATACTACCTGCTGCATATATCTGTTATTCAATAGAGAAAAGAAACAATGCAGCTATGTCTTGGTTCCTGACTTCTGCCTTCACCCTCTTTCATCTATTCCAGCTCTATGTGCCTTTGCATCTAATGTTTTCAGACCCTGCAACCATTACAAGCACAGCACAGAAGCCTTTTCTACTCTGCTTTGCAACCTTGTCAGCCCAGGCCTTGCAGGCTTTTTATATCCCAGCTTTTCAAGCTGTGACAGTCGGAATTCTTTAGCCTTTTTTTTTTT
>WEIU01017204.1:2495-19785 GCA_013389925.1 Aegithalos caudatus | reverse complement strand
GAAGAAATGGAAATCTGCTATTTACTATTCTATTATGAAAGACTTCCACTTTAGGCAGGCTCCTTTATTTGCTTTGGCAATGATGAAATGTAATTTACTTTAGGCCTCTCACACTGTTGTGCATTAAGAAAACCAGCCAAAATTGTATTCTTGCTATCTTGTGACAAAGCCTTTTTACATGCCCAGCAAGTGGCCAAGGAAGAGGTTAGTGCTCAGTGCCTTTTTATTTGTGATAGCTTGTATCCTACATTNCAAACCAGCTGTACTATTGAAGTGAAAAAATTAATATCTCTGTCCCTTGTAAATACTAAGCTAGCTAATTCTCATCAACGTGCAAATGTCTTTAATTTTCACTTACACAGGGTGCTCTATAAAGGTGATTAAACCCCATTTTTGTCAATGAAGAGAAAGACAATATGTGTTGGCATGTATTTTTGACTTTTTAACTTCCTCAATTGCAATCACTCATAAGTCACACGTAGCACCGTGATCGTGGGTGTAGCAGAAAGTAGAAACACAGGGAAGGCAGGCACAGTAAAGATGTAGGGCAGATCTGTTTGCTATAGTTAGCTTAACTTCAGCTTGGGTAGCATAAACCTGTGAAGTATGAATGAAAAAATTCATAGTAACTAAGCTGCTGTTGCTTTTGAAAGCTTTTAGCTGGATGCCACCTAACTGTTAGATAACAGTTCTTTCTTTCTAAAAAGTTATTTCCTTTATCTCATGGACTAATTTTCTAGTCACCCTGGCCTGAGCTTTTTAATATAATATTTTTTATGCCATATTTTCAAGAAAAAATGCCTAAGCAATGTCTTCTTTAATTCTTTCTTTAAATGCTTTTGTGATGAGGTACAAATACACTCAGAGCAGTATGTTGTAAATTTAAAAATATTCTACCCTTCAGAATAACAAACAATAGTCTTATTAAAAAGCATGACACATCTTGCAAAAATACTATTTGATTTTTTTATGATCTTACTTCTACAAGAATGATGGTGTGGAAAACTTTTATTTTTATAAGATATTTATGTTACAGAACAGTCCTGACACAAAATGGAAGAGGCCCCATTCATGTTACTTTAAACAGAAGATCCTAAATGAGAGATCTTATCAGAGACCATAAAGTAGAACTGTCAATGCACATTTCCTTATTCTTCAGAAATGAAGTATCCCTTAAAATAATAAAAAGTAATGAAATTAATTTATGTTGCTTTAATCAGAATTTAAATGCTTTCAACCATTAACTGAAAGATTAACATCTAAAAAATGCTTTATGGAAAATATTGGTTATCTCAGCATGACTTTGGTTTCCTTGATAATTTCCTAAATTATGATGAATAGAAATTTTCTCATGAATAAATTTCAGTGTAAAGAACTGTTTAGTTGAGTACAAAATATTCCATTCCAGAGATCTTAACTTAGACATTTTCTGAGTGTAAAGCAGAATTGTCTCACTTTATTTAAGTTTTCATTTTCAGCTGAGTTTCTCACAGAAGTCAGGCAGTTGTATGTGTTTTTGAAAAACCTGGCCTAGTGGAAAACATCTCTTCTCACGATGAAGGGGTTGGAGATAGGCGATGTTACCTTCCAACACAATCCATTCTATAACGTTATGATGAAGCAAGGATGCTAAATTATTTGAAAGAGGTGACAATAAAGCAGAGTATTCAGGTCAGAGGACCCTAATAACACTAATTACACGTTTGTCGGGATTTGGAAACCTGTTAAATTTCCACTAATACTTAGTCCTCAAGGGAATTAGATTCTGTTCAGAATGAGAATTTATTACAACAGATTAGCAGTATAGGACAAAAAACAAAACAACTATGATAATACTATTAATAATAAATGAAACACTTACTACATCCTAAAGACAATTTTAAGGATGTAATTAATTATAAAATTTTATTTTTTCAAACTTTGAAAACATGTTGTAGAGTACAAAAGTCTGGACTATTTTAAAAGCAAATTTCATGATCTATCAACCCTTGATAAAACTGAAGGAATACTTCTTTAGAAGTCATAAAAGAAAGAATTCTCGCTTTTAAATATTTAGGGAACTTTTAGCCACAATGATAAGTTTAGTACAGAAAAATATGATGCTACTCTTTATTGCCTTTCATGAACTGAAACCATTAAAACAAAGACAGCTCATGATGATACTGAACTAGTAAGAGATAACAGCAACATATACAGATATGTTTCAGATAAACATGTTTCAGATAAAGGGTTTCAATGAAGTTGGAAAAAATAAGATGATAACTTTTCAAACTGTAAGTGACACTTATTTTTCTAACAACCTCACAGCTCTCCTCAGCTTCTCAATTTTGCTCTTTGCTTCTCTACTGGTCTTACTCAATTTTACAAAGCCTGTATTAACAGTGTCTTGAACCACATTTCACTCCTATCCTAAGTACTGCTGTTTCTTACAGCTGTCAGTTCTGTAGATCTTTACCTGAACCTTCAGCTTCTGGCTGTTGAGCTTGGACTTGCTATTCCCTGCTCCACCAGGCAGTGCTGGCTGTTCCCCATCTGTCAGTAATAAATTAACTGCTTTACTTTTCATTGGCTTATGAAAGTACCAGTAATAAATACTGCACAATTAACTGTTGTATTTGTATTTGAAAGATAAAGAGAACACTCACTTTTTCTGTTGTGTATGAATAAAATATTTTAGGCTTTACTGATTTTAGAGCAAATCTCAAAGATATTTCTCAAAGATATTTCTCAAGAACTCTCCACAGAGCCATATAAAGAAAGGATTGTAATTGAACTGAATTGTTTTTAAATATGTTCTTTTCTACACATTATATTTGTTTTAATAATAAAATAATTATAATTAATAACTCTGATTTTACCTTTTTTATTGGGAGGGGTGGGAGAGAGGCTGTGGGGAAGGTATTGCTTTTAAATGTGGCATTCTATGAAGCACGGAGAACAAGTCTTCTGTGAGGAGACAGAATTTTTAGTAAGAAAAAGGATTTACCTTCAAATTCAATTTTTCTGTACCAGGACCCCAGTTTTTTGGTTGATATCACCAGCACCTGTCATACACGAATACTCCCCCTTTCCTGGTCCTTCAGCCTTAGTGGTGAGAAAGACTTTGCATAATGCTTTATTATGCAGAGAAGTTTTAATATAAATTATCTGATCGCATCTCTTGACTGCATCAGTCCATGTCATTTTTTGTCATTATTTATCCAGTATCAATATTCAGTTGTCTCTTATTCCTACTGCAAATTCTTCACACTTCCAAACCATTCTCAGGAATGCCTGCAGAATTTGAATTAACCAAACAGATAAACATTAAAGAGAATTATTATGCAATAGAACTCAGGTAATCTAATGTCAAATACACACCACAGCCAATTTTCTCCTTTATCATTCCTTTGTTTTATGACAAAGTTATACTTTTCAACCAGAAAGAGGCATCAAGATGTTCAGTCCAAGTTTTAACATAAACAGCCTCATAAGATGCCAACACAACCATTTTTGTATTTGATCTACAGCATTTATAACTGCAGCAAATTACTTTGGTGCATCACATTAGATTGTGTTGTTGAATTACAGTTATTAATTTACAAGAGGGAAACTTCACTTTCCTTCAAATTTCTTGAATATCACAATAAATGCTGCTTAGTTGTGGGGTTGTTTTTAGTTGTTTATTTGGTTTTGTTGTTTTGTTGTTTTTTTTTTTAATCTGAGAAGCTAAGAGAAATAGATTCCCTTAAGTTAAAAAAAAAAGAGATAAAGCCAATGACATGTAAAAAATACACTATATGGGTGCAAGTCAAGTCAGATATTTATAAGTGGCACACCTCAAGTTCATTGCTAAAGTCATCTCCAGCTAGAATCTAGGTCTCTATATATATTTAATGAACATTTTGCCCAGCCTTGAATGTAATAAATAATGTATTCTCTTTGAACTTCCCATGGAAATGGTGTTAAGAGGTAGTCTTTGCCTACAAAATGCCATTGCTTTACCATTACTAGAGCTGCTCAAAACAACACTATTTATGGAAGAAACACAAGTTGCAGACATTTAAAGGTCTTTTATGTTTCAGAGCATATTCAGAAATGGGGAAAGAAGCAGATGGTTATGCTACTAAATACGGTAAGCAACAGTGTGATCTGATGACAGAAAAGAATTAAAATAGACACACACCTATCCCATCTTCATCCTCTGCTCTCAGTTTCAAGCTCCTTTCCTCATGAAATAGGAACTTAATCTAATTAAAAAATTATCTCAGATGTAGAAAAGTCCAATAACNATTTCATAAACCTATATCTGGAGGATGCTAAAAAGTAAAAAATCTTCTTTTTTTTTTTTTTTTTTTTTTCCAAGGTATAGAGGAAAAAATACTATGAAGAAGCATGATGGTGTGGAATAAAACCTTACAGGAATGTTAAGGGAATGTCAGAAAGAATGAGGACAGATATGTGCTCAGAGGAAGTTATGTAGTGCAAGTGCACTGATCAAAGTGGTTTCAACATCTGCTGTAGCATACTTCATGTTCCTCAGCAATCCACACTGTGGATGATAAGAGGGGAGAGATTAAAGATTAATGTGACGTCATGGAGAATGTAAAGAAAGTTTTTACTTGCCCAGTATTTTATTAAGTGTAAAATATAAGTTTATGGAAAAAGCAAGAGACACAAACAACTCAGAAAATTTGTTAAAGAATTTAAAGAAAGTAACTTACACATTAGAAAATTAAGAATAAAATGTAAAAAAAAACCCAAACAAACAAACAAACAAAGAAAAAGCAAAGAATAAATTAACTGTGCTCTATAGGGTGTCTTAGATGTATATTTTTTCCTAGTACTTTCTGAAATGTATTCTGCTATGTAGATATTCCACTTTCTGACTGTGTGATGCTAATCCTGACTCAACAAGAGGATATGAGAAGAATTTTTTCTCTCTGCTACTTCCAAGGAGCAGCAGCTCTTCTGTGGCATTTTAGCACTGCAAACTTCTGTTGAAGTTTACCTCTTATACAGGCATCATGGCTAAGAAGATTCTTCTTATGTTATTATAGCTGTAGCTTATGGATCTGAAAGGAGTCACATGTAAACTGACACATATTTTTCCAAGATTTTATGAATAGAACCAACTTTTTGGGGCCAGTGAATTAGTAGGACCACACAAAGTTAGATCTTATCTAAGGATAACAGATGGCCAACACAATTTAATGGAAAAAAAATCAGATTAATAGTTCTATAGAAAAAGAAGGAAAAACCCCAAAATATTAAATGAAGGGAAAAAAAATACTGCATACTGACCAGAAAAAATTTGTTTGAGAGCTGTTGTTCCCCAGTCACAAAGTTTCATACTTAGGGATCATCAGGCTTCATGCCTGATATTCAGACATGAAAGAAATAACCATGATTCTGGGTCAGAAGAGACTATAAATAAAACATTATATTTATTTATTATCATTACAAGGTAACACTGAGTAGGTGTAACATACAGCATTGTACCACTGACAAGGATTAATCTCTCAGACTCATTTGCTCTGTATACTGCAGGATCCTCCAGCCTGAAGTTATGTCACCTCCTGTCTATTGTGTGTGTCCAGGCTCCTGCATGTGCCAGACATCATCCCACAGTCTGTTTCTTTGCAGAGTTAATCTTCTGCATCTTGATCTGAGAAGGAAGTGTTAGTCTGTAAGGTGTAAGTTTGCAGGTCATTTCATATCAAGTTTGTAAATATTATGCCTTATTCATCTAAAGTGTCAGATCTCACCATGCTATATTATTATAACATTAGGAGGGGCAGAAGAGATGCAGCCTTTAGAATAGGTAGAAGTTTGCATCCTGTGCAAGCCTTGCAGAAGGCAAGTATGTGTAATGTTAAATAAATATTGAAAATTTACATGTTAAGTTTAAAAAAAAAAGATATAACTATGGTGATGGAAAGGAATGAGGAAAATCACAAGGGAAAAAATAGGAGGGCCATACTAAATATAGGCTTTAGAATTATGAAGAATAGAGAGAAAAGCAAAGAAGTGAAAGCTGAAAGAAAACACTATTGTTAATTCTACAATGGGAAGGATCACTGTTATAATTATATTGGATCCCTGATAAAGGAAAATAATAATTATTTTATTGTAATCCATTATATAGTAAATTTCAAAAGCAGATATTGTATAAAGCTTTTCCTTCATTCATCACTCATTGTCTTATTACTACATGCCCTTGTAAAGAGTCCCTCTTCTACTTTCTTGTATGACCCCTTAGGTACTGGAAGGCTGCCTCCCCAGAACCTTCTTTTCTTCAGGCTAAACAACCCCATCTCTCTCAGCCTATCTTCAAGGGAGAGGTGCTCCAGCCCTCTGATCACTTTCATGGCCTCCTCTGGATTTGCTCCAAGTTGATATCCCTCCCTCCTGTGCTAGATGCAGAACTCCAGGTGAGGTCCCATGAAAGCAGAGTAGAGGGGCAGAATCACCTACTTCAGACTGGATAGAATTGGCTTACTGGGCTGCAAGTGCACATTGCCACCTTGTGCCCAGCTTCTCACCCAGCAGTCATGCCAGGTCCCTCTGCTCAGCCTCCAGCCTGTAGTGACACAGGGGTTGTCCCAGCCCAGGTACAGCACCTTGCACTTGGCTTTGTGAACTTCACGAGGTTCCCAGTTTGTCCAGGTTCCTCTGGATGACACCACATCTTTAAGAAATATGTTACCTATCCTGACATTAAAGAAGCCATGTTAAAATGCTGTGTAAAGTGTCATACAAGAAACAACTTCTCTTAAAACAGAGTGGGAGGAAACTGTGCAATTACATAGCAAGCACAGCGGGAAGGGAAGAAGTGCTGCAAAAACACCATGGTGCTCTACTAACCTGAGAAGAAGGAAACAACAAAATAAAAAAGATGAGTGGGTAAGTGACAAGTATGCAGAGGATGACAGTGTAGCTTTGGACACAAACTCTGAATGGAACTCTGACAGACTACAGACTTTAGACATGACTTGCATGTCACACTGTTATGATGTAAATTCTTATGGGTTCTGTCAGCTAGCTATTTAAACTGAAATAAACTGCTGAAAACATGGACAATAGGAAAAAACCTATCCTGAGTAAGGCACTAGAGATAGCAAAGTTTAGCATGAAATTGATTATCTTTCTTGGTATATGTTTCTTTATATAAGCATTATATGGCCAGAACAGTCTCCTTTCAGCAGCAATGAAAAATTGCTGCCTGGTAACACGAGGGAAACTCAAAGGACAAAAAAACCTCAAAAACCCAGAACCAAACACTAAACCACGAAAGACCCCAAAGCCTTACATTTGAGAGGGATGGTGAACTAAAACACAGTTTTGTTGTTTCTGCTTACTGAATTTTTTTCAAGGAATTAAGTAACATTTTGAGTATTCAATTAAATGCTTGTCAACAGATCATATAAACATGCTTAAAATATTATAATTACTATATAACAACCATTAATATATACCATATAACTCTATTCAACAAGTTGTTGTATGATCTCCTGTATTGGGTTTGCTCAGCCAAACTTTGGTAGTGGAGGGCTACAGGGATGGCTTCTGTGAGAAGCTGCCAGGAGCTTCCTCAGTGTACAGCAGAGTAATTGCCTGGCAGCTTCAGAGACAGATGTGCTGCTGGCCAAAGCTGGATCAAACAGAAATGGTGGAAGACCTCTGTAATTACATATTGAAGAAGAAAGAAGAATGAAGAAAGAGAAGAAAGAAGAAAGAAGAAAGAAGAAAGAAGAAAGAAGAAAGAAGAAAGAAGAAAGAAGAAAGAAGAAAGAAGAAAGAAGAAAGAAGAAAGAAGAAAGAAGAAAGAAGAAAGAAGAAAGAAGAAAGAAGAAAGAAGAAAGAAGAAAGAAGAAAGAAGAAAGAAGAAAGAAGAAAGAAGAAAGAAGAAAGAAGAAAGAAGAAAGAAGAAAGAAGAAAGAAGAAAGAAGAAAGAAGAAAGAAGAAAGAAGAAAGAAGAAAGAAGAAAGAAGAAAGAAGAAAGAAGAAAGAAGAAAGAAGAAAGAAGAAAGAAGAAAGAAGAAAGAAGAAAGAAGAAAGAAGAAAGAAGAAAGAAGAAAGAAGAAAGAAGAAAGAAGAAAGAAGAAAGAAGAAAGAAGAAAGAAGAAAGAAGAAAGAAGAAAGAAGAAAGAAGAAAGAAGAAAGAAGAAAGAAGAAAGAAGAAAGAAGAAAGAAGAAAGAAGAAAGAAGAAAGAAGAAAGAAGAAAGAAGAAAGAAGAAAGAAGAAAGAAGAAAGAAGAAAGAAGAAAGAAGAAAGAAGAAAGAAGAAAGAAGAAAGAAGAAAGAAGAAAGAAGAAAGAAGAAAGAAGAAAGAAGAAAGAAGAAAGAAGAAAGAAGAAAGAAGAAAGAAGAAAGAAGAAAGAAGAAAGAAGAAAGAAGAAAGAAGAAAGAAGAAAGAAGAAAGAAGAAAGGAGGAAGGAGAAGGAGAAGAAGGAGAAAGGGAGAGAAAAGGAAGTCATTCCACAATTTAATTGCAGTGAGAATAGACCTAGGTGAGAGGGACTCCCATTGGAGAAGTTCATGCAGAACACTGTGGGAGAGACCACGATGCTGATGATGCCTTGGAAGGCTGACCTGGAACAGAGACTAGACAGAGCTAGAAGACAAAATAGGTATTTATTAAAAGGCCTCCAGGTTCCACCTCAGGCAAGACAGAAACCCAGGGCAGACCATGGACAAACAGAAAAAAAAAATGGCTCCCTGGTTACAAGATGTTACATTTTTATAAGTTTTGGTCCATTTGCATTTTGGGGTTTAATTGTCCAATTACAGCTTCAGGTTGTGAGTTCCTCCCTCCAGTCCACTGTTGTTGATGTTTTTGGGCTTGAAGTTGTCCTTGGTCTTCAGCAGGAAGAGGATTTGTTTTGTCTACTTGCTCTGTGAAGAGAGCTTACTAGCACTTAATATGAGGCTCAAATTTACTTCCCTAAGCAGTACAGAATCTAAAATATGAAAGCTACAATTTAAGGTATCACTGGAACGGGGGAAGGACTCCGCTCCACTGGGAGAGGAGGTAGAGCTGTGAAAGAGGGAGGGGTGAGGGAATGTGTTTTAAGGTTTTATTTTATTTCTCATTATCCTGTTCTGATTTTATTAGTTATAAATTCAATTAATATCTTTAATTCAAGTCTATTCTGCCCATGACAGTGTTTGGTGAGTGATCTCTCCCAGTCCTTATCATGAACCCTTTGTTATATTTTCTCTCCTTTCTCCAGCTATGGAGGGAAGTGATAGAGCGGTTTTGGTGGGAGCCTGGAAGCCAGTGAGGGTCAACTCTCTACATCTACTTATCTAAAGTACATATTACTTTAAATAGCCTTGTTAACTGCCATGAAATATTCATGACCTTTGGATGGCAAATTTTTATGTTATTTATATTTGCATTTCCATAAAAAAATAACTTTTGTTTTTAACATTTACCAAATCTATATGACAAATAACCATCCATTACAGAAACTATATTGGAACAAAATTTCATTAGAACATAATTTTCCTAAACTTATTTTCCATTCTCATGACATCAATTCATTCTCTTAATTAAATTTTTTACTTATTCTCAACTGTTAACAAGAAAAGCATCAGTTTCACATGAGAATGAATTAAATTTTATTGGTATGATGGAATAAGATGATGCTATTCATGTCATTCAGTTAGACAAAATTAATATACAACACAGGTCCTAAAAGTGGAACTAAGTTCTGCTGATAGAATGGAAAACAAACAAACAAACAAACAAAACCAACAAAGTAAACAAACCCAACCAATACAGTTTTTTCTTAGTTTTAGATAAATTACTATGGGTGTAACTGAAAATCATGGATTCTGAAAGATACACACCAGAATAATCAAGCTTTTATTTCTGTGTATGGGGTGCTCCTGAGATAAATTTCTTTGCATCATAAATCTAGTCTACGGGATACCTATACATTTCTGAGGCAAATACAAGTTTGTAGTTTGTTGAAAGAATATCCTAAGGGTTGTTCATGAGCACAAAATGTCTTCAGGGGTGGCAGGAACATCTAGTTACGTACTTTTTCCACTGTTATTGCCAATGGCATTCTAACGAACAGCTTGTCTTATCAGCAACCTGTTCTTTATTATAACAATAAATGGTACCGTACAAGGCATCATTCTTCACTGCAATAAGCATTAGGATAATATATTACTTTTGTTCAGAATCTGCAGGGAGAAGGAATTCTTTTCTTCTTTTATGTTTCAATCTACGGTTGTTGACTATGCATAGAGAGCTGTAACAGCATTTAATGAAATCTTCCTTGGAAAACAGAAAGAATCCCATAAATTCTAAAGCAGAGCTATGCCAGAAGCAGAACACCTGCCACTGACTCTTTCCCATGGATAACAGTAAAAGACTCACTGCTTGTAGGTAACAACCCACTGGCAGTAAGTGTTCAAAAACAAAGCTTTTGAATTTGATAGCTTTGTGCAACATGACCTGATACAGCCAGTTGTATGTGCTACATTGTACTACAAGTTTAAAGAAAGTAGATGTTTTGGGTTATTGTTTTTGTGTTTTTATTTCACATACTCTGGGATGTTGTTTCCTGAATAACAAATTAGGCTTATTCTGATACCCACTATTTAAATAAGAATTTTGGCCTGATGGATCATAGATTTAAAGATCTAATAATATTATTTAAAAGCCCCAAATTAGTTCCAGAAGAAAGAATGCTTGATACAGACCAAACACTTTTCTGTGTTATCTTGAATTATTTGCCTATCATGCTTCCCACCTTATTCATACCTGATTCTTACAATGTTTTCCTTACATTTGTGTTCTGAATCTTTCCACTTCACAGCAGTATTTTCCGGTGCAGTTCTACAATGTACCCAGTGTGTGAAAGATAATCACTGAAATGTTAAAGACGTAAACCTACTCTCTCAACGTACATGATGAGACTTTTCAATTCTTGCTTTTTCAAGTGATCAAGTACATTCAAACTGACCATATGAATTCTTTTCAGATTTTCTTTTCTTTTCTATCCATACATATACACAAGCACACCTTGTTAAAAAAGTAATAAAAGACTAATTACTACAGAGCTTAGGGAACTATGGCAAGGAAGGTAGAGGCTTCTTTTGCCAATTAACACTATGTGATTGGATAAATTATTAACATAGCTACATATTAAGCAAATTGTGAAGCACAGAATTACAAAAAGATAGTAGGCTGGTACCGTTTCCAAAACATGAAATAGAAACCAGAGAGCCTAAAGTTTGGAGATCTCTTTATAACTGGGTCACTTTTTACTACTTTCTTTTTCCCATTTGTTTTTGTAGTGGTTTTACGTTCGCCAAATTTGGTTTCCCAGGTGGTGCACCTATTTGAGTAGTGGTTTGAATGACTTTTCTTCTGTGAGATAGGATTAAGAGAAAAGCAAAGCAGGCTCAAACTTTAAGGGTATAAATATAGATTTATTAACACACACTAACAGAATAAGAATCAAAATGAAACCTTCAAAACCACTTCTCCCTCCCCACAAACTGTTAACTTTCCCACTGACAACATAAAGAGACAAAACCTGTGATTTTCAGTCAGTTTTACCATTTTAAAATAATCTTTCATCTGTTTTTAGGGAGAGGAGTCTCTCTTAGAAATCCTGTGGACACATTGCCACAAGAAAGTTTTCTGGTGGTTCCCATGTCACAAATCTGAAGCTGCCTGGGGGAAATTCTGTAAACCATGAAGTCTCTCCCATTAGCAGTTTTCCCCACAACTGCATATGGACCATATCAACTTATTTTAGGGTAGCATTTAGGGATATTCTTCATCTATCTCAAAAATCATCTTTACCTCAAGAAACAGGGGTCTCTTTTTTCCCTGGGAGACAAGGGCTTCACATCACTTTCTCTTTGTCTTCTTCTGTTCAAAATTCTCTATTAAATCTCAATTACATTGGTCCACAGCAATGACTAGAACTTTACATCCCCCTAAAAAACATTATCTATGTTAGTGAGAAATTTTAGTCCGCTCTCATAGGAGAACTCCAGCCCAAATAGGCAACTCATCAATCTTCCTCCAACTTAGGACTTTCACTCTCTCCTTCACTGACTTCAATTTCATGCTGTGTCTCCTTTTGGTTCAATCACTCTGTTCTCACTCAGAGAATGGCCAGTGATTTTGTAAGTCTCATCTGTCTAGGAAAGAGTTAACATCTCCCAGGTCTGCAGAGGACATGATGGTTCTTCCTGGGAAGTGGCTGAAGATGGTAGGGCCAAGCTGCACTGAAGCTGGGCCAGGATCTCGGGGCTCTGGCCACTGCCAGGCCCCTTGCCCAGCTGCAGAGACACTTTTTGGTCTCAGCTGCATGATCTCTCAAGCAGCTGGGCTTCTCCCTGCCTTTTCCTCTGCCTGGGAATCACTGGAGGGCCGGAGGGGTAAACCCCCCCAGCCTAGCAGCGTGATGTTTTAATAGCTGCTGGAGACCGAATCTGGGCCAGAGCAGGGCATATTCCCCTCCCCTCCCCTGCCTGGGAGTCACCAGGCCCAGCCGGCTTCCATGAAAGGCCTGGCCCGGGGAGGCCCAGCCATCCTGGCCCCCCACCAAAGACGAAGCTGGGCTGCCTTCTCACCTCTTCCAAGGCCACAAGGAAAAGGAATTTTCCCAGAATTCTCCTGATTTTTAAGCCTGTGTAGCTCAGAGGTGTATCCTTATATTTAATTGGTTAATCCAACTGTCAATTTCAAAGCCAGTTACTAACTGGTTTTTACTATCCGTGCTAAACCAGCACAGTTGTATAGCATAGATAAAATTGCCATTGGGAGCCATGACCAATACAGTCCTCTTTCATAACTCCAATGCTTAACCTTTGCAGTCTTTTCTCTCGCTACAAGTGTTTTTATATACTTCCTCTTTTGATTATCTGATGTCAAACTTTTAAAATATTTTTCATTTTTTTCTTCTCTTCATTACTGATTTTTCATTCTTATCTGTTGATCCTAGCTGCTGCATCTCCAGTGATTTTTTTTCCCCTATAAAAAATAAAGTATTGGCATACATTTTACTGTTTCATACATGGAGTAACAGCAACTTTGCTCTCGATCTTAACATCACCTACAGACATACTAAAATATTTCTGTTTCAGTATCTTTATTTAATTTAGCTCCATTTGTAACTTGCCTAAAAGATGTCATGACAACAAATATTCAATCCTACTACTTGTAGTCTGAGGACATTATGCATTGTTATGTCGGGGACATTAGCTGATATAAGAGTAAAATTCTACTCTATTACCTGTTAATTATTTGTTAACCAGTAATTACCTGGTTAATTGCTGGCTGGTACAATTCACACTGAAAGTAAAATTTGATCTTCGTGTCTCAGTGTTTCAATTACTGTAATTTTCCAATGTACAATATAACATATTTTAGGAGATTGAGTACAAGCATGACTAAAAATACTTGTTGAAAACTCCCCCTTGTTTGAAGAAAGCAAAAAAAATGAGAAAAGTGTATAGGTGATGTAACTTACTGTAGTAGAAATACTTCAGTTTTCATTATCTGCTGATCTAATCTCTTAATGAGTGAACAGTCTATGGTTACTCTGTGCTGTTTTTATTCCCCTACTATAGAAATGATAACTTTTTCCTTTCCCCATCTCACCTCTACTGTTGAGAGAGATGTAACAGGAATCTGAGATTTCCCTGCCACAAAGGTGAGCATTTCAACAGGCATAAGGTTATGTAGTTAAAAACTTTATACACGTGACTGTGAGTCTTGGAAATCTATTTTTATAAATTGTGAATATAAATTAAATTGTTAATTATGCATATTCCTTTGTACCGGGAATTTGTTAAATTTCGGCTTCAGAGTGAGAACCTTACAAGAGTATCAAGATAAAATGGATTTTCATAGTTGCAGGACCTCAGCAGCAAAGCCAGCAGAATCATGGATGGTGGAACAACCTAAAACATTGAGTTTGTTTGTTCGATTGTTTGTTTTTAATTATATTTGGTACTCTTAGGATGACCACAAAGAATGCTGAAATACATTATTGAATTGTTATGATATAACTACCTGACAAAATAACATACATTTATTTTAACTTTAATGGAAAGATTGAGGAAAACATATTTTAACAAAATTCTGTAGTATCAGTTTGTGTCTGACTGTGTAGTTCAACTATATACAACATCTTAAAAGGCAATAAAAATTTTATGCATTTGTTCTAATTTGCTAGCTTTTTAAACATTGTGTGGTGGTGCATAAATCCTATTAGAGTAAGTGTATCAATAATTATTGTTAAAGTGATTATTTAAATACTCAGGTATGGGTTCTTGTGTGAGAGTATACAGTATTTCCTCACTGGATTCCAGCACTTTGTGATTTGACATCTGTGTTTTCAGAAGCTCCCTGATATGGCTAGCAGATCTCTAAGAAAATTAATGTGAGTGCACAGAAAGTATAGAAGGTGAATTCCTTCATCACAGAGATTTGAGACTCAGAAACTGAAAGAGAATCTCAGAAATTTCTGTACAAAATTCTTTTTCCATATCGTTCACTTTGATTTTTTCCATTTAGGAAATCTTGCCGAACCACTGCCAAAATTCTCAGGCAAACAGTCTGTTTGATTTTTCTCGAATTCCCCTGTGCTGAATATTTTCTATATACAAAGTAATCTTCTTCACTTTTCATTCCCATTTTTCAAGAATTACTATTTACTATTCTTGACTAGCAAGGACTCAGATTCAAACACATGTTTCTGTTGTGTAAAATGGCAGCAAGAGCAATTATTAATAACAATCCAAAAAGTCAGAATTACTGTCAAAATTTACCTCAGAAAATATTTTACTGTTTCAAATAAATTTAAAGATATTAGGGGTTTTTTTGTAACAGCTATTTTTAGGAATTAAAAATGAGTGATTGAAAGGTTTTTATAGGAATTTGGTGTACTAGTCACACTCAGTTTCCTTGTTGAAATGTTCCTTGATGCTTTTGGAGTTGTCCAAATGAATCATAAATACACATAAAGTTTAAGAATTTATTGCTGTAAGGATGTGCTCTGTCCAGCTAATTTATATATATATTTTGTGAACTGAATTTCATACAGAAGAACCAGACATGCAGAAAAGATAAAAGCTGGCCTACTCTACAAACTAGGCCCAGAGATATCTCTGAGTACAGGTATTTGAAGCTAAGACAAAAAGGGAACTGTTCAGCAGCAGTTAAGGTCAAACAAACTGAAGAGATCTGATTCAAATACTTCTGGCTTTAACAGTCTCAGAGAAACTGCTGTTTCTGATAGAAGTGAGCACACAGTCAAAATGTTAGAATCTCTGTTCCTGGAGCTAAATGGCAGTTACATTAAAGCTTTTTTTCAAGCTGCTCTGGGCTATATTTTTATCAGAATTTTGTTCATTGGTAGGAAATGTAATCAACAATTTCTTGCATTTGCTATCAGAATATTGAATTTTGCCTATTCAGGCATACAAAGTATTGATGCATGAGCATATTTGAAAATATAAAGGAGTTACACTTTTAAAGTTTTCTTTAAACTACAATAGCTAGTAATTTTCCTTTTTTTTTGGAGGGGTATCTTTTTTTTGTCTCTGTTTTTAAATAATGACAACAATTATCATTATAAGAGTTCTTTTATTCTCCTATTTTCTAATATTATTTTGCAACATGAGGCTTAAGATGAAAAAAATGCAGATTACATCTGCCTTGGTCTATAAAAGTCAGAGATTTTACCATGGAGGAAAGGTCAAATAAAACAATCTAAATAATAGTGACAGAAATGTTATATTTTCAGAAGGTATATATTAAAGAAGATGCTGGACAGCCTTACTGCTGCATGGAGATAGCTCAGGGTATCTTTGCCAGTGCCCACAGGTGAGATGAGTCATAGCCAAATTCTATCTCCAAGAGTCCATCAATTTAGATAATCTTGTTGGAGGCACTTTCTGACTGCTTTTGCAATGTGTTTCTGAGGACCTTCAGATGGATCACAGCTGTTTCCTTTTTCTAAGACACTGTCAGGTTCTAATATCCCATTAATTTATGCATGAAGGTTGGCCCAAACACTAACCACAAATTGGCCCAAAACCTGAAAAGAAATCTTTCTAATTAATTTGAGAAATTCAGTTAATAACGATGAATTGAATGAATGAATAGCATGTGGGGACTTGACACAAGCAGCCTTAAAAGAGGGAATTCTTGTGTGTTTTTTTTTTTTTTTTTTTTTTTTTTTTTTTTTTTTTAAGAAATACAGATGCTCCTTTATAAAGAGATTGGGATAGGCAAGCATTTCAAGACTGATTTCCACTGCTGATAAACAGGCTGGAAGGTAAGTGATGTTAGCATTGATACTAGAAGGGTGAAAGAAACTGCATTAACAAGTAAATTCCCCAAATACAATGAGAAAATATTTTGTTTCTCTCACAAATTAATGTAGTATTTCTACATTACTATACTGTAAAGCTTTCTATGTTTCATGCACAGCACTTTATTTCATGCTCTCTACTTGCAAGTGAGGATGAATTGCCTATTGAAGATATCCAAAGAAGGTATTTATTTTTAGACATCTCAAGAAAATCTGATGTGAGGCTAAAGTTAATGGTATTTAATTTGAAGGAGGACTTTAAGCTTTTGAACTTTGCTCTTACTACTGAAGATAATAGAGAACAGATTGGATGATTAAATAATAGCAAGGAAACCTTTTTTCATTCCAGGTAGCAGCTATAATTCCTCCAGAGGTTTGGATTAGGCATGAATGGAAGACTATTCCTTGCAATTCAGCTTTATAGAATCAAAAATTTATAAAATAGCTATTCCACTATGACTAAAACAATGAACAATATTTAAAAAGGAATATTAAAACAAGTTATTCAGAGACCTTACATATGAGATCCTCAAGATAGATCTTTTACATGGATTTTTTTTTAATCAATAATATGTAGTAAAAATTTTCAGCTATTTTAATAAAAAGTTTTGAGGAAATTTATCTGAAACTGCAACAAAATATGGAACTTGGTAATACAGTAATGCTCCTTTAATTTTACGAAACAATCACTTCCTTTCATAGGATACGTAGGCAAGTTTCCAGTGCAGACTGCACAATTACTCAACATTTAAATTTTTTTTAGATGCTGATATTTTCAAATGAAGGCATTCTATGTCAAATTCCAGGACCTTTTCTTTCTGTCACTATGTAGTAACTAGTTGGATGCCCATGTTGCTGGTCTGACACAACGCAAGAAACTATAATTCCATGTAAATTTTTAAAGAAAAATAGACAATTTTCTTGAATTCAATTCAAGAAACTTTCATTCA
>WEIU01017195.1:12079-28564 GCA_013389925.1 Aegithalos caudatus | reverse complement strand
AATTTTTTTTCAATCTGCAGTTGAAAATGCATGACTTAAATGTTTCATTGGTTACAGGACAGTAGGATTTTAATAGCAAAGACAAAGTAGAAAGACATCAAAATGTAAAATTAATTTTAAAAGTACCTAGAAGATTCAGCTTCTAGTTCAGCAGTGGAAACCATCTGTCTCATATTATTTTCATTGTGGTATTGAATATGTCACAGAATGAATGCCTAAGGACATCTGTAGTAAGATCACTATTTATTTTACATTTCAAGTATTCTCCAAAATTTTTGAAAAATACTGCATGATAATGGATTTGAAAGTGCTAATGTATTTTAATACCTTTAATAAGGTATTAAAACTGGTGAGAAAATGATTTATTACAAAACACCATTGAAAATATGTACTTGAAAATATAGGCTCTTGAGATAAGCATATACAGCAGCTGTTGGGCCAGCTGCAACATAACACTATTTTCTCCAGGCTCTTCACAGAAGCCTAACCATACAGTCATAATTTTACATACTCAGAAACATGTATACAGTAAAATCCCTGATTTGATGGAATAGCCCCAGTACTCAACAGGAGTAAAAGACTGTTTTAAAGCATATTTGTATAGTGAACAGTCTCTTTGGTGACTGTAGTATCATATTTGTCAGAAGCATGTCCTTGGACTTCTGTTGTGAGCTGGTCTTCATTTCTAAAAGGCAACTGTGATTACCCTGACAAAGCATCAGCACAGTTAAATATGACAGCTAGATTGATGTTTGGAGTGGACCTNTCTATTAACCTGGGGCAGAGAATTTGCTTGTGTTTATGCAAGTATGAAACCCAAGTGGATTCCAACAAAGATGCTGAAGAGCAGATCAAGCACAGAAACATGCTGACAACGCCAAGAACAGAGAAGTGAGCACGCAGACATGAGTCAGTGTCAAGACTTCAGTCATCTCTTCATTCTACGTGCAAATACTCTGGGACTTGAGTTTTCGTTTTCCTTTTTTTTGCAAGAAAAATGTGGTGTTGTATTGCAGTTCAATTTTTTTACCTTTCACCAGTGTAGAAGGAAATTTTAAGATAGTGTTGCAATTCAATTTTTTAGTGGGTTTGCCAGTGGATAAATGGCCAATCTCAGACAACATCTCTCTGAAACTTTTAAGTTTGGATGGATGGTGTGCTCAATTTGTTTGACCTTCCACTAATGTGGAAGGAAACTTTTGAAAACAGTTGTATATAACTTAATGGGGCATGCAATTCTCCTCATAATCATGCTGTGTTTGCTTCAATGCGTACAGTGAGCCATGGACTAAGTTGCCAAAGAGGGATTTTTAGTGCAAACAGAAGGGAGAGATGTTGGAGTCCAAGGTCAGGGACCTTGGTAGAGATGTCTGGGATCTGAGCAAGAAAGTTTGATACCTGTGCAGGGGGGTGTTAATACCTGTACAGGGGGGTCTGGGATCTGTACAAAACTTGATGTCTATAAGCATCTGCTGCTTCTCTTGAAAGATTGAACTCTTTAGATATCATTGTTTTCCATTTTCTCTAATCCAGAAAATATCTGTTCTTGTCTCTACTTTTAACTTATTTGTGGTAGGGAAATAGATACTTAGATAAGAGAAAAGAAAGCAAGTATTTTTATTTCCTGTATGAAGAATGAAGAACATTCAAAGGAATAAAATTTCTGGTATTCAACAAGTTGAGACAGAGTAGAATGGATCATATACAATGCAATCCATGGAAGGATAATGACAAGAGTGCAAAATTTAAAATTCCACCTCTTAGGCAAATATATAGGGACATATATTCGCATCAAAAACTTTCTCCTTAGCTATTGTGTCCACAACATTTTTCTGTACATATCTTTATTCTCACTCTTGTGTGAAGCAGCCGATACTGCCCAGATCACACAGGTGGAAATGGTAGAAGGGCTTTGTCAAGAAATGGGTTTGGAGATTAGATTCATGTCTTGTAGTGCTTTCCTTGACTAGCTCTCTATGGTCCACTTATACTGGAGACAACTGGTACATACAGCTGATAGGTGTTTGTTTATAGAGGTTTTTTGCACAAGCCTACTTTTGATGATCTCACAAAATGGAGCATGAATCCTTAAAACCAGAGATGTGAAGATATATTCACAGAAATGTTCATCACCAAGAAGTCACATGCCAATAAGTGGCTCAGGGCACATGTGAATATTGACATGAAACAGAAAATTCTGAGCAAGAGAGTTTCTGGGATAGATTGTTGAAGATCCTCATTTTCTGCCAAGAGTCAGCACAACAGTTGTGGTTTCAGAAAACTGAAATGCTACAGAGCATAAAGATTTTCCCAGTGCATAACCAGCCAAAATAAAAAGTTCATTTGTTCTTCATACCATGTACAGTAATTACTTGCAGATTGTGAGAAAAAGCCCAGGAAACATTAAGATTCATATATACTAGAAATATAAACCACAAGGTGTGTTACTTTTCTAGGGAGTCAAATGATGACGAGTAAATGAAAACCTAAGAAAGCTTAATTTGACAGTTCCTATCACTTATAGATGACAAAAAAAATTTAATGCTTAATTCTTCACTGAATCTGTTTTAGTTACAGTATGTTGAAACTAAGTGTAGTAACTGCTCTGCTTCACAGACAAAGTGCTCATAAAATAAATTACTTTTCTTGCTACATGTAAAAAATTGCCATATTAGTCTTCTTACCCCATATATTTCAAATATTTTGTCTTTTCCCCATTTTTTTTTTTTCAGCTAGTGCAAGTGAAGAGCATTTTCTTTATTACTACATCTCTAATATTCTCATGGAACAAAAGTGGTACTATTCTTTTAATCCCTAAACCAGCAAAAAGTCCAGAAAACATTAAAGTTAAAATATGAGGATTGATTTTAAGAAAAATTAGGCATTTGAGAGTTACAATAAAACTCATCTAAAAGAGGAGGGGATTTTAGGGTTTTTTGCGTCTGTTGTGGATACAGAGAAAAAGTGGGTTGGAGTTTCTAGTGCTGTTTGATTTCATACCATCTGCATCATTGCTCGGTGTATGGTTTTGGCTAGAAATGAAAGTTTGCTGCCTTGCCCTGGAAAGTGTGAAATACTGAGGTCAGGACTGGGCAGCCACTCAGCACCGCACTGGGAGAGTGCAGCAGGAGAGTGTCCTGTGCTCGCCCTGGAGAGCCTCAAAGACTGCCATTCCTCTCTGGGGAGCCCCGCTGCAAGACTCCTAACTACTGTTTGGCTTTGGGAGAGACACTGCACCAGGAGAGTGGCAGTGGAGCCCAAAACCCCAGCTGGAGCAGGAGCAGCTGCACTAACACTGCTGAACACAGCCAAGTACAGAGGTCCAAAGAACAGGCAGCAAAACACAGATGATCTAAGCTCTGAGGGGTTTGATTTCTGTCCCAGTTCTTCAGTGATTTGGGCACTTTTTTGTACTCTGGTAAGTGGAGGCAAGATTTGGTGATGAACACCCTGTAATGGGTAAAACATCCTCTCTCTTTTGTATACCTTATTTTTTTTTTTTTTTTTCCCTTATAATACTGCTGTGGGTATTGCGATTTCCAGTACTTTGTGATTCCAACTTAGAATCTTTCCTAGTGTTCCGTTGTTATCAAATGGGTGGGGGAGAAGTGACAGCTTGAGCAGGGTTTAATTTTCCAGCTGTGCTTCAAACACTACATCAGAATTTGCACTCTACTTTTACATTATTTTCTGATGACTTTAGTCAGTTTTCATTTATCTAGTTTTTTCATTTTACCTAGCACTCTAGTTTGTTTTAATACACGATGGAGTGGTATCAAGTTGATTGATTTTCTAAGCATGCCTGACAATAAATACAGTAAAGACATACAGTTTACAAACACAAAAATATGAGACAGCTGATAGTACTAAATAGATAATAATTTTAGAAACTTCCATGTTTTTGTATAAATTCAGCAACAGCTTGGATAAGAATTGTACAGACTACCTTAACCTTCATATAAGTCCTCTTTAAAATATCTTAGGAAAAAAGGATGTTCACAGCTACTAATTTGTTTTTGAAAGCCCTTGAAACAGCTATTTTGGAAATTCAGATTCTAGTAAGTCAATATACAATCTGTTGCAATAATAGATTAACAAATAATTAAGGAAAATATTTATAAACTACTAAATATTTATGATACATAATTTAAGACCAAAATAATAATTAAAGAACTGTGAATTTTTGCAGTTCATAAGACCAGAGAACTGAATTAATACTTGCTTAATTTATATGATTCCTTGCACTGTTCATTTCAGCCTGGTTAGTATTCTAACTAGTGAGCAGTTAACACTGTGCGCTCCAAATATTGCTGGATTTTGGGTTGTTTTTGTTGTTTCCTCTATTAAACTTAAGCATTTGAAGGTATTATTAACAAATATGAGACTTCATCTGTCACTTAGTTTTGTACTAATAATTCTGATAAGATCAAAATATCTCTTTACTACAGCCATTCAGCCTACTCCACCATTTACCTCCTTCCTTCCCTCTGCAAATTATTGCTTAACAATTTGAAAGGTGCAGGTAGATGTGTATTTCTTTAACATGGAAATCAGGGTTTCAGCAGTGGTTTCCTATATGTACTAGGGCATTCATATGAGTGGGTCTGTTTGCATGACACTTGCAATGAGGAGGGTTAAAAAACTGGAAGCCTGACTGTGCTTCTGTCTGCATCACCCTTGTGTTAGTGACACTGGTGAAGGAGTGGGTCCCTCATACTTCTGCTGTTCCATGAACATTTACCATCCCAGGGCCTTTTCATCTTAGCTCAACTGAAATATTTCTGTTTCCAGGGCTCAAGAAAATTCATGAGTTTACAAGCTTTGGTTTTAGTTTTTGAAATAGACATGTAAGGATTATTATTTTTCTCCCTTTTTTTTTGTAGCCAATAGAAGATTTCTTATCCTTTTTTTTTTTTTCTTTTCCTACACAAATAGCAGCCATGCAACCTTTTTTTTCTACCTATTGTTACATTGATTTTTAACACAATATGTATAATTTAGATGTTTCTAAAGACTTTTACAAACTTACAAGAACAAATATTTTTCTTCTGCAGGCCACTCTTCTCGCAGACTTGATTCACAGATAAAGTAGTACAAAGTGTTTTGACAAGAACAATCTTGGGAAACTATGCATTAGAAACTTTAAAGTATCAGCCTGAAGAGGTAAGCAAAATAGAAACACAGAAAAGCAGGAATATTTCATGTAATCACTTCTCATGAAAACAAATGATCTGAGATCTAGTACTGCCTTCAAGAACAACATTTTTTATGATGCAGCATCTTGTGCTTTTTGTGTGGAGAATGGCATTTTAAGTAGCAGGCCAAGGCTTTACTATGCTTTATCAATTGGTGATCAAAGAAGATACCTTTTCTAACATGTGTTATTATCCTAAAAAGGCAAGCAAATTATAATGCACTCTTTCCTATTCCTCCAAGATGAGTCACATTAAAAAAGAACAGTGCAAACCCAACACACCTTAAAGGCTAAAACAGAGAACTGAAAGATATGAGACTATAAAAATTGCAAGCTGATACATCCGAAGCAGAAAGGGGGGAAAATATTTATTTTATAATCTTTGGAAACCTAACTGCAAGAGGAGGAAGAGCCTGATTTTGCCAGTCATAGATGCAGAACATTAGTGCTCCTAGCTATGCTTCTAGCTCAAGCTAACATTCTAGTTTTGTAGCAGTCTTCTTGAAGATGCTGTATACAATTGTCTGTCTTTTAGTCAGTGTTGCTTTTATTCCATGTAAGTCTCTAATGAAGGCTAAGTTTTTCACTGAAGACATAATTCATCATTTCTATATTTTACTGCAATGACTACACAATCCCAGGCTCATGGACTTTGATAAAAATGACTAGGGGAAAGTTGAGTAAAGGAGAAAGTGGAGCCTCAGGCACACACTGTTATAAATCCTGTAATAGTCATTACAAATGCTTCTTGAAACCAGTAATAAAATAATCTTTTTTATGGAAATGAGAATAAAAAAGAAGGGCAGATGTCATTTTCAGGAAAATAATTGATTGGTGAGATGAGAGAAGAGAAACAGGAAAAAAACAACATCTACAGGAAATCAACTGTTAATAAATATCAAAAACTGCAGTCAAGTGACAAGATAAGCTGCAGCATATGTTCCTTCAGCTACAAAATGGAAATCATTTTCTATAGAAGAGATGCTGATAAGCCTGCCTCCTCCCCAAAAGGCAATCATTTTACATTTTATATTATTTGAAAAGAGCCTGATTATTTTCCTTTGAATGAAAAGAGATGATTCATATTTACCTGTCAACAGAATTTTCAATTCAATTCTGTTTCACCTGCATATTTAAAGGCATATGACCCAACCATAGCATTCTAGAGGAGAACTTCTGTGAGATGTAAATAAATAATAATTCACAGCCACAAATATTGCTTTACCTTCATCTTATTCAAATTGCTGAAAATTAAAACCCCTAGAGTCTGTGCAATATGTTTGGTTTTTTCCCCGTTAACAGATAACACTTACATGCAGTATTCTCAACAGGGTTAGAGAAGATGCCCCCACAAAATAACACACTATGGAAGGCAACATACAGAAATGATTGGGATGTCAATTGAAGTACAGATTTAAAAGGAAAGTTTTGTCCTAGATATGTTTTGCAATTCTCTAAACAAGGCTGGTGCAGTAGTGCTTGCATGGATTCTGACAGGAGGCAAGGAGAACAAGTAGAAGCAGTAAAGGATTAAATGGGCATCTGGTTTTCATTATCAATGGATTAGTGTTCAAACCTCTCTTTTATTAAGCAGGAAAGCTGGAAAGTGGAGTCTGATTAGGAGTTGAAAGGTTTGTGAAATGTTAATATCTTGACAATATTTCAATAATCCTTCTCATGATGTCCTGATGCTACTACTTCTTCCCTACTGTCATACTTTAAGTCTACTAAGAACAGACAGAGATAACAAATGCAAATGTGGGGCTGGATTTTTTTTTTTTGTTGTTGTTGTTGTTCTGAAAGTGCCTGTAAGTCAGTAACTGAGAGACAAAGGGATTCACTTTTTCCCAACACATGGGTCAAAAAAACTCACACTTTCTGTAGAAGGCTGAAAATCCCCAAAAAACAGCCTTAGAAAGGACAAAACTGATTCCAGTGATTAGGCTTTACATAGGACTTTTTAAAAGAATTCCTCTGCCTTTATCAGCAGACTGCCAGTGAGAGTCCTGTATCAGCAGTACTGTCCTTCTGCAAGGAGGTCTCAGTAGACCTCTTCCTTGGTGGAGGATCCTCTCTTTGGCTTGCCTGCCTGACAATCACACCATTTCACCTTTCTGTTCCACCAGTGCTTCCTCAGGCAGCTGGAGGGCTCCTTAGCAGACTTATATCACTCAAACTATCTCTAATTCACACTGCATGTAGGATTTTCCTAGTGAGAACAGAGGCACTTGACTTAAGGATCTGTCAAGAGAATGTACAATTTACACCCACCAGAATTTGAGTGAAACAAAATACTCACTCTCTGGTTTCCATTTGAGCCAAGACAAGATCAAAGCTTATGAAGAAAACAACACTGGACAACAAAGATTAGAATAATTTAACTCATGAACCTGAGTCTGAAGAAACTTGTCCTTTTTCCAAACATGATTAATTTAGATAACAAAAAATAATGAAACACAGAACCAAAATGATTTTGCTTACTGAAGCTAGGCATCTGGACTGACCAGACTTACAAAGAAGTGACTTTCTGGATAACATCAAAATTAGTCCTGCTATAAACAGAAATCTAGAGCACCCAGTAATAACAAAATGATAGCAAATACATAACATACTTATTAAATAATTATACAACATCTATTTCTCCTTGTAGATCCTTATAAAGAAAGTTAACTAAAACACAAAATAGCAACCTTTTTGTAGTCAGAATTATGTCAGGTTTTACTGATGATATTTTTTATTCATGGACACTGACTCTAGAATGATATAAGGGCAGTCCTCAGAAAAATAAAAAGTTCTTTACTAAACCTAAAAAGCTTTTCAGATATTGATAATTATAAGAACTATTTAAAGTATCAGTGAATTTTAAAGTACTTAACCATAATTCCATGTGGCATTATTTTAAAAAAAATAATCTAGGTAAATATGACCAATGTTAAATATTTTTCAAAGTTAATGCATAAATGTTCCAGATGGGACCATGCCAATGAAAAGTGTTAAGCAAGAACAGATGCTGAATTTCAACCAGTTGGAGCCAGCACCTAATTTTGCTTACAAATAATTGTGCATATTCGTGTGAATAAGTCAGCAGAGCAACTGAAGAGTCAGCTACTTGATGTTACTTTTTAAATTCCACAAAACTCTGAAACATCACCATTCCCCATCATATATCCTTCTTGATTCTCCTGTAAGTTTCAGCTTTTGAAACAAAATCCATAATTATGCTAATGGAGACTTTCTTTCCTGGCGCAGGGAGTTTGAAATACTTTAACAGTGATTTTCTGATTGAATCTGCAACTTGTGCCACCGTGACTTCATGTTTTCTGTGTGTGTGTGTGACAATTTTCTCTGCATTGAGATGACCCACAATCACTAGTATAATGCTTTAAAATAGGTTAATTGAATAGGGAAGCCATCATTGTAATTATTCCAGATGATACTAGCACTACAAGGCTTTTCAAGTGAATTTAATTTCAGAAATATAAAGACATTGTTTTATCACTCCATTATAGTTTTCCTACCCCATTGCCACAAGTGCTTTAAAGCTGCCTTTGGGCACCTTTCTCAAATATACATGTAGAATATAACCAGCCCCCATAATATAGCAAGGGAAGCTCAGTGGTATATTCTCACTGGAAAACAGCCTCTGGAAAACAGTGTACCAAGTCAGATTTCAGGATGAAAAAAAGAATGGGCCCACACACTTTGTCTGTGCTGTGTTCAATTGCATCAATTTTCCACCAAGAAAGGAGAAGCAAAATCAGAGAAGATACTTTCTGTGGATGGAAAGCTTTTCTAACCTTAGTCAAAATCACATTACAATGATGAATTCTGGCCTTGTTCTATCCAAATGCAAAGAGAACAAAAAAAATCACTTCAATTTGGATTCTCTTAGTTCTCTGACTAGTCTTATGGTTGCTCTCTGGGAGCTTTGCAGGTTTCCATGCAAGTTTTTTCTGTTTAAATTCTAGAGCACTTGTCCCAAATAAAACCTAATTCAGCTAAATCTCCCTTTAAATTCATGCGTGACTCAAGACAAAAAAATTTTCTTTCCCTCTTCCCACTCTTGGGAACATGGTGGACAGGAAAAAAAATCACAGCTTCATTCTGCGTGTTCTGTTTCAGAAGTTGCTGTGCTTGAACAAGAAGAGATGACATCTTACATTTCTGCCTATTTTTGCTCAAAAAGGAAGAAAATAAAATGTTTCTGTTCCACATGACTGTACAGTAATGTGCAGCTGACTCAACTAAGTGACACACAATGGAATTGCATCTAATTTTTTATTTTCACGTAGTAGTAACAGATACTCTGAATGTTCTGATTTTCTTCTCAGCTGCCATGTACTTTAAGCCTCAGAACCTGAGAAAAATATGGTTGCATAAATGGTGGTTCAGCCTTACTTAAAAGTAACATCCAGAGAGCTCAGCAAGCAGATGGGAGAGTTTCTGCACCAGTCTCTGGCTTGAGCTCTGCTTCTGGGATAGTCTAGAAATTTCTCTAGAGACCTTAGGCTGCCTGGAAAGGGTCGCTGAGACAGTTTTACTTTGGGCAAGCTCTAGCACTTCACCTCTGACAAGTGCTCCTCCAATAAAAGTTCATTTCAGATTTAGTTTGCAGCCATGTCTTGCCAAGGGAGGAACTAGAAGTCTTTTGCCTGGTGCCAGGTGGGGATGCATGCATTGGCATAGCTGGTGCCACAAGCAGAGCTAAAGAATCATAGAATAACCTGAACTGAAGGGACCCACAAGGGTCATCAAAGTTCAATTCCTGGCTCTGCACAAGACAATTCCAAGAATAACACCCTGTACCTGAGAGCATTATACAAAAACTCCTTGAACTTTTCCACGCTGGGGGAAAGTTTCCACCCTTCCCCATTGGTTAGGTGATAATCTTCATCTTGTAATGGGCTGATCTAACTTCTGCAATGCCTTTTGCTGTTAATATATTTAAACCCCTTCTTTGTGTTATCCCCCACAGTTCTAGCCATCTTCAACCCCACATGAGGTTTGTTCACATGAATTTTCTCCCTATAGAGGTGAGCAGCATCTCTGCATTCTTGTATGACTTAGCTTCTACTGGGCATACACCTTCTTTTTATCCTTGTCTTCAAAGAGATTCCTGCTTAGCCAAGCCATCCTTCTTCCCTGTCTGCTTGACTTCCAATGGTTTGGAATTGCCTGATGCTGTGACTTTTAGAGGTGGAGTTTAAATAATGACTGATGGACACTAGGACATCCAAAAGCATTTTACCAGTGAACCTTACCCATTGGTTCCCTCAGCAGCCTGAATTATGCTCTCCTCATGTCCAGAGCTGAGGGTTTTCTGCCCCTTTGGCTCCTGTTAACAGATATTTTACACTTGGTTGCCTTGTGGTCACTGTGGCTAAGATAGCCACCAATCTCTACACCACTCAGGAAACCCTCTCTTTTAATAAGCAACAAATCAAGAAGGACATCTTTCCTAGTCAGCTGCCTTAGTATCTCTACCATGAAGTTGTCAACCCACTGGATTTTGTCAAGAAGGGTCTGTTGACCTCTGGATGCAACAGGTCCATTCTAAGAAAAAATGGGGATGTGCCCCAGGACATGACTTTGGGACCCTTTTCTAAAGGTCAAGGACTTAAGGGAAGACAGAATCCACCTGTGAAAATGGGAAAGAGCACTCTTAGCTAAAGACTGGGCAATATAGTGAGGAAAGGGAGGTAAGACTGGTGAGACAAGGGAGGGAGATTATGATTGTAAGTAAAATACACAGAAGAGCAGGGGGGTTGGAGGGTGAAGAGCCCAAGATGGTGGTAGCAAAGGAGGCCTCAGGACTGATGAAACAGGGCAAAGGGACACTTAAGGGCATCTACATAAACGTTCTCAGACTGGGAAACTAAATGGAAGGGTCTAGAAATGTATGTGCTACCAGAAAACAGTGGCAAAGTAGCAATGGCAGATGCGATGGCTTAGCTTCCACAGCCAGAATGAACAATGGGTAGATGTGAGCTTTTTTGCAAAGATAGGAGGTGAAGACAAGGATGAGAGCTACCTTTGATCTAAAGGGGCATCTGAGTTGTATGCAGCTCATCCATAGGACAGACAGCAGGCTCACTGAAAGTTTGGGACACAAGGCTTGATAATAGGTCTGCCACACTCCATTGTGGCAGGAGTGGGCTACTGACCATTCATCAGGGTGGCAATGTAGACAACACCTTCTTGAAATAACTGTGTCACAAACACTTGTTCTCATATAGGCTTTATGATTCCTAACATCTGGTCAAAGGGCAAATAACAGGAGATAGCAGTCAAGATTTCTGAAGGGTACTGGGCATAACTTTGTGAAAAAAGACTGAATGAATCAAGCAGGGGAACAGTTGGATCTGCTGTCCTCTCACAGGGAGGAAGAGGCTGGACATGTGACAGTCAATGGTATTTTAGCTGTAGTGATTGCATTCCTAGAGACTGCAAGATCTGGAACCAAGTGAAGAAAGAGCAACAAAGTACAGGGCTTCAAATAAGCAAATTTGTCTCTTTTGGCTCATTACCAAAGTAGATTTTTGCAGACTTGGTAAATGGTTATCCAAGGTAGATAACACTGAAAAGTAAAGTTACTTAGGAAAGCTGGCAGGCCTAAGCATCAGAACAGTCCACCATGGTACCTAGAGAGACAAGCAGACATACTGGAAGCTAGATTGGCTAAGCAGGGAATTCATGACAAAGCTCCAAGCCAAAAAAACAGCATAGAGGGGCTGGAAGAAGGGAAAGTCTAGAATGGAGGAGTTTTGAAACACAATGGAGATATGAAGGTTTGGTGCTAGGATGACTAAAGTCCAAGTAGGTTAAGAAATGTCACAGTAACATCAAGGCTAATAAGAAATTCTAAAGTTGAAGCAAAGGACTGAACAAGGATGTGGTGAATGGGAGAAATAATTTACTGACAGAAGACAGAGCTGATGCTGAGGTGTTCTGTGCCTTCTTTCCTTCTTTTGGTTAGACTTCACCAGCAGGATCTCCCAAACTTCCATGCTTAATTAAAAGTGTTCAAAGTGGAAATGGCTAACAGTGGATGAGGCTGATTTGGGAATTACTTGAGAGAATTCCACAGATCTGTTTGATCTCTGTCTGATAACCTATAACCCAAATGTTGTTTTATTCTGTACCCGTCTTTGCCCAAATATTGTTACTGTCTCTTTTAAACCCTGTACCCAGAAATTAATCACAGGGGCAAGTGGGTACTGGTCTTTTTAAAGTCAGGCTGCACATGCTCTCTTTTCCCTCTTGGCTTTACTGGCAATGGTATGAGCTGAGAAGCTGCATCAAAAATTGTTGCAGAGTGAATTTTGCAAAACCTATTGACCGTGCAGAGTCAGAGTAAATCTGGGGTCAGGCCACCAAATATCAGCGCTTGAGAGTCCATTTTTTCCCCTCACATTGAAACAGGGACCCAAGGCAGCAGCACCAATGCCAGAGGAGTCCAGTGGATGCCCGGAGGCAGCAGTGAGTGGCAGCTCTAACCCCACACAGACTGACAATTCGCATATGCCACTAGAAATGCTTTGTAAGATGCCATCTTCCTGTTTTTATATTCTAGGGGCAAGGTTGAGCTGAGAGTACTTTGTCAACATTCTCCCTTTTGTCTCCCTACATACTGTTGCCATTGGAAGGTGTCACCTTTGGGAGATGTTACTCTGCCTTTCTGAGTTTCTCTCTGGTCCTAGGGAGTCACTGAGATTTCAGCAACTTTGAAAGCAGTGAATATTACTGTTATTGTTTGCCTGTTGCTATTTTGTTGNTTTTTGTTTGTTTGTTTGTTTTTTTTTCTTTTCTTATCTGTCATTTAAAAAATTATATATAGTTGTATCTCATTCTCTTTATTGGTGGACAGGATTTGTTTAAACTTGGGGTTGAACCAGTTAAACTGGTTAAAAGGGGAGGTAATTCATTTTAGAGTGTTTGCTCATTAAAATTGTCTCACACCAAAACAATCTGTTAAGACACAATTAAGGTGGTATCTTTGACAAGGCCATTCTCTGTCACCTCTTGTAAGTCAAGGAGACTCCAGTAGGATCACTTTCCAATGACTACAAACTCAAATATTATATGCATTTTTCATGAAGTTCAAAGAGAACAAATGGAAAAAAACCTGTAGACATGAGTTGACCTCACTTTTGGAGTCACATTTTTGGACTTAAAAAAGACGAGACAGATTCAATATGGATTTTTAACCTCACTGTCTCTGATACAATGACTGGATCTGTGGACATAGATGTCATTTGCCTTGACAACAGCAAGTTAGTTACAAGTTAGGAGGTCAGAATCTGGGTGTGATGATGATGAGTAAACTACCAGTTGGGTGATAGGACTCACAGGGACACAGTTAACTGGGCTCTACTATGCCTGGAGGATGTCAGTAAGTGGTGTAGTGCAAGGCCTACCCTGGCACTTGTTCTGTTGAGCATCTCTTTCAGTAACCTGGAGGAGAGAATGCAAACCACACTCATTAGGTTTGCTCATGATAGCAAGCGGGAAACATTTGACACGCTTGAGGGCCAGGCTGCCTTCTGTTGACCTGAATAGATGGAAGGAAGGTGCTGCAAGTGAAATTCAGCTCAGAGGCTAGCTCTAAAAATAAAGTCCTGCAGCAACAGCCCTAATGGGATAAGATCTCCATATTTGTGGAGATGGCCCAGCACCTTGCTGGACAGCAAGCTGAGCAGGAGCCAGCTGTTCAGCAGCCAGCAGGGATAGCAGCACCTGAGGTGTTGTGAGCTGAGGTACAGCACAGAGGAATCACCCTTTATTCAGTGCTTGTTGTATCACATGTAGATGTTTTCATTTTTGTGCTTCTGATGCAAGAAAAATACGGATAAACCAGAAGTAAATCAGCAGAATTCACCTAGGTGGGATAGAAGCCTGAGCCATGCAAGGAGAGGCTGCAATGATAGGCCTTTCTATTGGGAAAAGGGACAGTTTTCAGGGTACCCAGTGACATCCCGAATACCACTGGAGGGGGGTGGAGGAGATACAGATAGTCTCTTCACAACACTGCATGCAAAGAGGGTGAAAGGCAGTGATAAAAAGGGGAGTCCAGCTCAGGCTGGAGATAAGGAGCAGATTTTTGCCAGAATCTCCAGGAGGCTGGACTGTCTCTGACTTCTGGGAGTATCATGCCCCAGCTGGGCGAAGGGTTAAGCACCTTGGTCTGAGACCAGAACTGGTTCTTCTCTGAAAAAGAGTTTGGAATAAGGACCTGGGTCTCTTCTAGCTGGATGTATGCCAAGATCTGAAGCTATCAAGCATCAAAAATTAGTCACATTTATTTAACTGAAGTTGAAACTTCAATTGTTAAAATAGGAGAATACTTTTACATCCTCAAAGATGTGATTTTTTCCAGGGAACATGTCCAATAATAATCTAACTGAAAACAGCAATATTTGCTTATGAGATTTCTGGTTGAGATTGTATTATCAATAGAAAAAAATTTGGAAATTAAATGCTGCAGGGATTTATTTTTTCTTTAGCCTAGTGCTTGAGCATGGATATCCAGTGGATTTGTCCTGTTTCTATTTATCTCCTTATCAATAGGAAGTGACAGAATGCATACTTTCCTCAGACAGGCTGTATTGCAGAGGTCAGGTGTGTATAAAACCTGATTAAACTTGTACAATGGCTGTATTCAGTAAGGTACAACATGGTGGACTGTTTTTTTTCAAAATGTGAGGACATTTTCAAGGCTGTGAGCTTCCAGCTGCTGAGTGACAAAGATAATGACAAAAGATTTTCTCAAATGAAAGCCAGGAGCAGTGAGCAGTTACTGTACATGCATTTAATAACCTCACTCAAGGCATTTAATGTTCCCATAGGACTTCCTAGGATTTGTAGTAATCTATCCTCTCTTTCACATGATTTGGAAGCAGTAGTAGCAGACAGTCAAAGCCTAATAGTTGTGCAGTTCATGAGGTCATATTTTCGAAAGGTATTTAGGTACCTAAACAAGCAAATAAATATCTAATGCAATTTTCAGCATGCTGATATGTTATGCACAGTCAAAGCAGAGGAGTCAAGCACCTTAGCAGATACAATAGCTTCAAATGTCTTAGGATCACGGAGGGAACATAAATACTCTCACACTGTCCTTTCTGTAAGTTAATTTTGGATACCCAAACACAAGAATGAAATCCTGTATCTGTGAGTAGGTAGATTCCTGTCATGGTTTAGGAATTGTACTACCAAGTTTAGTGCCCCCTTCTCACAAGTCTCTCCCAAACCAGACACTGCTCACTTGATCCCCCTGCCTTCCCCTCCCACTTCCTGCTCTGTGGATGGAGTTGGGAATTGGAGGCATAAAATGTAAAAATCACGTCAGGAACAATTTACTGGAAAAAGTGATGGGATAAGAAAATTAATAGTAACAGCAACAATACTAATAAAAACAGTATACATAAAGAGAGAATGATTCAATGCAAAAAATGCTCATTGCAGAGCCCAAACCAACCTGACTGCTGGCATATTTTCCCAACTGGAGAGGTCATGCCTCCTACCCCAAAAGTGAGGAGGAGGGTCCCTTTCCATTGCCTTTCTCAAGATGCTCTCAAAAAATATCAGGGTGCTGGCCATGCCCACACTTCCTCAAGCTCTGCCCATCATGGCTATCGCAGAAAATGGAACTGTCCATGGCTGAAACTAAGACAAGTTCTCTCCAACAAGGTTAGTGGTATTTGGTGTCTCAGTGACTTTCCAGAAAACCAGTGCTCCAGCTAATTCTTAACTCCAATGCCTTCTCTATAGTATCTATCAACCTTTACTTCTAATGTCTTTGCACATCACAACCTAATTCTTCTTATTTGCTGCAGTATTTTGTGGTAACCTGCTTATAATTTGTTGTATACAGAATGGCTGAAGATATAGTCAGGCTCATCAACAGTTTCACAAAGGCTGCTGAAATGTGAAAGATACATACTGAAGGCAAAATCAAACATGGATTTTCAAGAAAGAAATTTAGATATAAGTGTTTAAATCCTACTTATTTCACACTATATAAAAATCTAAAGCTAAATTTTTATATTAATATATGAAATAATGTTTGTTAATTTTTGATTATGACTTGTAGTGCCAAAAACAATTAAACCCCCGCTAATTTGTACTTTAAATTTGGGTCTATATATGGGTGTCCTTTGATCATTATTGTTGCATTAAAAAAAAAAAGATCCTGAAAGAAGCATTTCTGGAAACTACAATTTAATACCTCCTTTAATTCATGGACTGCTTCTTCTTGTCATTTCATAAAGTACTGTGTGAAATATGGAATA
>WEIU01017184.1:284-16905 GCA_013389925.1 Aegithalos caudatus | reverse complement strand
AAAAGCCAGTGTTGAGAACGAACTCTGAAACAAGGCTTACAAATTATGACGAATTTTTGACAAAAAGAGCAGTTAAACAGGCAAATAAATAACAAAGTGTAGTTCCTGAGGAGGAAATTTCTATGTATGTATACTAGATTTGTGGGTACTTCTTGAGATTTACTGGATCAACATAGTCTAATCAAGAGCTACTGAGAATTCCACAACTATTCATCCCCTGTATTCACAGGAAATACTGAAGGCATATCATCTGTCATAATGGACTCTGCATGTCCTTGCAGTATATCTAGTTTGGCCTTCCAGCATTTTTCTCCCTCTCATTTGGTTCATGAACGGCCTCCTGAGTCACAAAAAACATTGTGTATTAGGAGTCTTAACACTATCTTGGTCATGGCATTGGGTTTGGAACAAGATGATTTTAAGATCCTTTCCAACCTAAACCCTTCTATGATTTTATGATCTTGCTGCACTTTGAAAAGCTCTGACCCTTATGGACGTGGATGTAGACAAAAGTGGTGGTTTGAAAAGAGGTTGATTGATGTACCAAATTCACATCTACCATATCCAATTTTTTTTCATCCAAGGTTAGACTCCCACTGCAATTTCAACCTTCTTTGGAATACCAAACTTCAACGTCACTGTCCTGCAATATCCCCAAGATAGCATTCTTCAAAAAAAGTGATTGCTATCCTTGTTTTATGTCTTTAACATTTTGGAAATGAGTAGCTTGCTGTTCTCCAAAAGTAAGTTGATTAACAGTGTGGCTCCTTTCATAAATGCTAGTTTTCACAGCCAAACTCACACACAACAGTGTGCTTTTACAGCTGTCTTGTTTGCAGTTTTGTATGTTTTTGTCAGATTTGTACAGTACAGACAGAAAATGTAAGGGACAGTGAGTCTCAGGTTCACTGTAAGCAGTTTATTGAGATGTAAATATCAATATGGTTTATTATTTATGGTTTTCAAATCATTCACAGGTTGCCTTTCAATCATTTTGATAGTCAAAACTGTTTCACAAAGTAGCTCGGACAAACACTAAAATGCAATTAATCAAGTTAATTGCAATATCACGCTTTTGTCAGTGGATATATCACTTATCTCTTTGATTTGCTTACCAGAGGCTTCTCCTTTTCACTAAGCACTATATTACCAAACAATGCCTAACCAAAAAGAATCCTCAAAGAAAGCAGAATTCTGTTTACTGAAATATCTGCATATCTTTAATAAAGTCTACTTAGCCCCCACTATGATAATTTTCAGTATTTTAATTTTTGCCTAATAGTAATTTCTTTAATATATAAGACCTTTCATTCAACATTTGACCAGCAAGTAAAAGGATACATCCTCAGATACAGCTTTTCAACAACCTTCATCAGAATGCCTTATAAACAATAAATGAAAGGATTACTAGAAAAGATCCTAAGAGAATGAAAAATTATTCCTTTTGCTTATGAAAAATATTTTGCGCAAGGTTAGATAGAAGGATTATAAAAGTATGAGAAACTGAATACAGATTTCCTGAATCTCTGTCTTAGGACTTTAACTACAAATCTTGTGTGGGTACTGGTTATAAAGTGTCAGCGTGACTGACAATAAGCCTCAGAACTTGATGATGCATTTAAATTTCTTTTTTAAAGTAAATAACTTTTAAAAATGTGTAACCAAAATAATATTTTTAAAAGTAAATAACACCTCCCTGTATGAAAAGAGAATGCAATTTGGCAATTTTTATATGAAAACCTGTTGTAATGAACAATTAAAAAAGGGAAAACTAGTTAGTCACAGTCACAGACTCTAATGGATACACTAGGTATTACCAGAAAAAACTTGATAGCAACTTTAAAGACTAGGCAAATTTCCTGCAGTGTTTGACAGTAGGGATAATCTAAATAGAATTTTCATTATGTTGCAAGCTTGATACTTCTGAGAGGGGGAAAAATTAAAATAAGAGAATGAACATTTTAACTATTTCCACAGAATAAAAATTCAAGAGTAAAAATATCAGGACTACTAAACTAATCTTGCTTTCTGTAACATCAAATTTTCTTTCTGGCAGTATTGAGATACTTATGCTCATACATTTTCCAAGGTTAAAAAAATTAATTTCCTAGCATGCCAATTATAATATTTTTAAAACGTAAAACATATTGTGATATCAAATGTAATGTTACAAGCTGAAATAAATATTATATACAGATATGGAAAACACACTCACAAGCCCAGACAAAATCACTGAAATAAAACATTTTATCATATCAAATGCCCACATTTTTTAAATTAATTTACAAAAGTGTTGGAATAATTTCTATTTATATTATTGAGAAGTTATTAAAATAAGCTGCTCCTACAAAACATTTTATTGCACCAAAACTGCGTTTTTATCTTTTCTAAAGAAATCTGTTCCATTAAATATTTTACCCAGTCTGGAAACAGATGAATTCATGTAATCTACTGGAATGTGTTACAGAGCCTACAGAGGGTTTGAACAACTAGCTTCTGTGGCTGGGAAGCCGATGATCTTCAATTAGTACCTAATTAGTACCTAAGAGTTGTGGAGTTTTGTTTCCACTCCTTGAATAACAACAGAATGATCAAGATGTTGGTCTATCACATACATCCAATAACCCAAGAATGACTGAGTTATATACTGAAAGCACACAGGCATAAACCATAGAAAGGAAATGCACGCAAAGGCTGCCCCAAAAAGTCTCCTGCATAGAGATTAAGGTGGAACAGGGCCATTTCAGATGTGTGGTTGCTTTCTCTAAAAGAGAATTATTAGGTTTCTAAATCTAATCAAAATGCAGCATGAGTAGTGTTAGCAGCCACATATTCCCTCTTCATTCTGTAAATACTGAGGCATAGAAGAGAAGCCAGCTTAATTAAATGCTTCCATCAAAAACAAGTTACTTTTATTGCTCCTTCTGCAGCTTGTCTGTGGAATAAATTAAATATCTTTAAGTCTGAAGTTCGTTTGGTCTTTAAACATACTTTTCCAAAGATACTGCAACATAATTTCATTTGCCTTGGTCTCAACACCTTTCATCTGTGCAGCAGCCAAATCTCCTGCGTCAATCTGATAGAGCTCAGACATTAATATGCTGTTGCCCTTACATTTTAGTTGATTTGGAAGTAACTGATTCCACCAGAGGTGAATTACATTAGTGTAAGTTGGTCCTAAGACACAGTGTGTGTGAGGAAGTGAGGACTGACATCAGCAAAGCAGACCACCTGTGTATTTTTTCTCTGCATGATTATTATTATTATGCATAGATGCTTGGTTTTTCAATTAGCTTTTTAGTTTAATGTTTACTTGACCCTACAAGAACAAATTACAGAATATTTGCCTATATGTGAACATTTGGCAAGGCATATTTTTCTAAATAAGACATTGTTCTATTCTCACGATTCATATAAAAGATCTCATAGTATTGTGAACATTTAAGAGTTATCCAGGAAAATACCTAACTACACAAAAATGTCTGCTTTAATTTATTGATTCATTTTGGACCATCATGGGAAACTTAGGGCCTAAAAATATCTTACCCATAGGCTTTATGTTCACATTTCATATGTACTGGGAATGACTGACTGTACTAGAGGCCCTTGGTACCTGTTGCTGAAGTTTCTGTACTCAGTATTTTTCTTGGATTGGACTTGCAGCCAACTGGTTGTAATTGACCCTCTACTGGGACAAGTTAGGATACGAACATATGCCTTTCCTTAAAAAGAGAGAGAGAAAAAAAAGAGAAGGAGAAAGGGAGAGAGAAAGAGAAATATCACCAGTATTTATTTTAGGTTGCCTTCATTTCCAACTTTTCTGGCAGAATGTCAAGCTTCTGTCATAATGCAGAACTCCAGCTAAAGCAGCTCCTGGAAAAAAAGACTACATGAGGAATTCTACCTAACTAAAATATAAAATTTAAGAATGGAGGAGCAGAGTTATTTCTGCCCAGTAGGGTAGACAGTCCAGTTGATATTGCCATAAGATTTCTGCATACGAAATGCCAGGCTGGCATCTCTCTTTAGGGCAGTCATTAGTCAATTTGTCATACTTCATGCAAACATAAATTACTAAATTATAACTACAAATGTGAAAACCTCCAATAGTCCTTTACCTCAGGCCAACTATTTCTAGGCTAAACAAACTTGACACCAGACTTCAGCAGCAATTGTAACAATTCCATGAGAATCTCAAGGGAATTACTGGCTGTCCTGTATGAAAATATGCAAATTCTATCTGATTTTTATTCTATGAAAAAATAACTTTATTTTTACTAAAGTCTTGCATGCAGAAAAACACATTAAAAACAAAGCTAGTGTCTTTGCATAAATCTTTCATGCAACACATAAAGGTTTAGTGCTTGTAACTGGAAATTATCACCATCTTATCTTTGTTAGTGAGCTCACATTCATGCTAGTTTTATTCTCATTTTTGGCATATAAAGCACCTCTGAAATCAACAGTCCATTCCTAATGGAACTCCGCATACCCTTGTTCCTGTCCCAGTGCCTAAATACAAGTAAACCTACTGGAAATCATCCTTTTCTTCTTTAGACATATGCAAGGGTTTTCTGTTTTGAAAACTGCCGTGCATAAATCTTTTCCTACTAAAGAAATATGAATATTTCACATTTTCATACCCAAATTTAAACACTAAGTTGCAGAACACTGACTGATGAAGTCTAGTCCATCCTCAGACAGGTAACATTCCTTAATTAGGCATTGAAATGCTCCAACCTTTATAAAAAAATGGAGAACCATTTTTACCACAATGGGGAACAGCCAACAAAGCCATAGACTCCTGTGGTATCTTTAATGAATATAAATATTTGGTGGCATTATTAGGCTTTGATTACAAAAGACAAATCAACAGTATCTCAGTATCTGCTAATGCTACATTAGGACACTGATGCAACATTTAACAAATAATTTAACCTCTCAAAGTTGTATCCACAACTTCCCAAAAACAGCCTTGCATTCCTGGCTGACAGTTCAACCTCAACCAGCAGCTTTGTTTTCAACAGAGATGTGCCCTTCTCCAAGTCACTGATCAGAGCATTAAAACTAGCACAGTCCTTAGCTTAGACAGTATTAATAATATTTAAATATAAACTACTGAAACAATAGTAATGTCATATAGAGACCCAGATCAAAGAGCAGGTACATGTAACCTAATGTTTTCTAGCTGGATGGAAATAGATGTTCCTTCTTAGGTGGTAAATTGCTGTTGAGCAGCCGCATGTCCCAAAAGGCAAAACAAGGAAAGGCCTTTTCCGCAAGGAAAAAGCAGCATGTGTGTTCCATGAGCATGCTTCTCACCCTCCTGCAAAACTGCTCACCTCATGTCTCTCAGTCCTCCCACTCCTCTCTGGCCTTAGATGCATTTCTGGGCCCATAGCAGCTGAAATGGACTTACAAGCTATGTAATTGCTCTGGGTGATTTCATCAGCAGTGGCTGCGCAGCCTCGGGCCAGGAGGAGGTAATATTAGACAACAACAGAGCATCTGTTCAGTTTTATTTTAACATACCAGCCAGTCATGGAAAATCCATTTTTCCTAATTGCTGGTATGAACACCAGGATGGCATTAACGTGGACAAAATGCCCATAAGCTACACTGCCACCTGTGACGGCAGGTATGGCTGGGATCTATGGAAGTATCCATAATAAAACTGGCCTCAGCTGTCTTGCAGTATCAGTGCAGGTATCCACCCATTCACTATCAAAAGAAAAATGTCTCCTGACACAAAGTAATTCTGCAGAGAAATTCCTGAATAGTTCATGGGCATTCCTCCTTTACAGAAGGAAAAAATATAGATCTCATACTACTTTTTACACTGTTGGCAGGTGAAAATAATCTGAAAAAAAATTATGCAGAATGAAAAAAAAGTGATCTGTATCTCTCTGTTTATTTTTTTGAAGCAGAAACTTTACTTCTCCTATGCATTTAATGCTATAAACCGTTGCAGCCAAGATGTTTATAAAAGACATGCTATCAAAACTGGAATCATCAACTGGAATATCAGAAGACACTGTTTATGTACAATTATGCCAGTCTTTCCGGTTTTTTCCCCCTTTTTTTCTTTCCCTCTTTTTGATTCCTTTGCATAGATCCACTTAATTCCATCTCTTCGTGTGGGCAAAAGCTGACAGTTGCATGACAAGGAATGTTTCCCTTTATAAAAGCCTACTTCCTCTCTGTGTAGTTTTAGCCTCATTGAAATGTTTCCTATTAAGCTCAATCAAGGCAGCAATTATCTAATTACTCACTTATGCTTTTCCAGTCATAAATTGTACAACCAAGCATATTAGAGGGCTGCATACATGTTTATTATTGTTTTTATATGTTCCTGTTTAGGTTTAAGAAGCAATCAAATATTTTACAGTACTTTCTGCCCCTAAGTCTGTTTGCTACAATTTTCTACTACAGCAGGTCACAAAACCACTTCTATGCCTCCTACAAATTCTATAGTAGGTAGATGGTAATTTCAGAATCAAGTTACAAACTCATTTCATACTAATGGGCTTTGCATATATAAGTTTGTAAAGAAAAAACGATCCAAGGGAACTTTTAGGTCTTATAAAATGCACCACTCCTATGACAAAACTCAAGTGAAAACGTATTGCACAAGGCCCCTCAAAACCCCCACATCTTCTATACCTAGATGTTTTCTTTAGAAGGATCCTTGAAATCAAGAGTATCAATGATGTAGGTGGTTTATATTCTTCAAATGACATAGATAATGAACTTATTGCCATAAAGAACCATGGCAGCCAACCAACAATGACTAGGATTTTTTTACTAAAGTACAACAGAAATTACACCACATGAATGTACACCATATCAGTCTTGGTTGGCTAACAAGTTCTTGCTATATAAGTAGACTGCTATAATTTTGTTATTTCTCTGAAAAATACTTCTTATTGATAAATAATTTTTTAAACTATGGAAATTTTAAATGCATGATGTTTTGTTTTAGAATGCCTAAAGAACTTCTTCCTCTTAAAGGAATGAACAGAATTGTATTAAAATGTCTTCACACAATCTTTAGACTATGCCATACTTAATGACTTGAAATCATTTTAGTGATTATCTTTTCAAAACTGATTTGTTACTTGTGACTAGGCTCATAACCTTACATACCATATAGTAACAGCTATATTTTCAAAATTGTGCTCAGCAACCGTCCATTGAAACCTAGACCTTTTTTCCTACCCTACTTTAATAACTCAAAATCTATGACCCTTTTTCAGTGGCAACTTGAGTCACATAGTTTGGCTCACGAACACTTAAAGCTCCATTTGAAGCCTAGAAAGTTCTTCCCTGTTCCAAAGCAATCTTGCATTTTAACTGACCTGACTCAGAATCGTTCTTCCAACATGTTTTAGCTAAAACACAGTACTCCTTCGGTAGCCTCATGCTGGTTGGTTTTCATACAGAAACCTCTGTTCTGTGAGACAGATTATAGCAGAAACACAGAAAACTTCTGACCTATGTTGTAGAAATACCACAGCTTTGACACTTCACATAAGGTGTCCTGCAATGCATGACAAGGATGACTGAAAAATTCCCTTTGATTTCACGTGGTCCATAAACAAAAGGCTAAGTCGTTTTGTAACACTTAACAGTGTAAGAATAGAAGAACAGGACATACCAGCTAAACACTTGCTGCTTCCCCCAAACAGTGCCTAGAACAACACAAGACCCACTCATAATCTTACCTTCAAGTCAGTACTGGGGAGACACTGTGTTCATGTGTAAGAGAACAGCAGTGTTCTCTGAGGCAGGCGAACCTCAGCCTTCCTGCAGGGATTCTGTCTTGGGCTGCAGAACATAAGACAGTTCAAGCCCATTCACCCTTTCCTCATTCTCAGGCCACAGACAGATTGTGCCTATCAAAGAGAACTTGTTGCTTCCTTTAAGTTTCAAGTTACTTTATCAATAAAGACTGCCTGGAATTCATGGGAGTATTTATCCATTTTAAATAGGAAGAAGCAAAAAGTACCAAACATTAAACATTTCATGAAGACAAAATTACTTATCAGTCAGGGTGTAAGAATTAATGCTGCAGAACATGATTCTAGAATTACAATTGCATTATCCCCTGTGCATGAGACATACTACATGTACGTGGTTTTAAAGCACACACACACAGTGAGTCTGGAAACACTTAGCAGAGACAGCCTGCACTGGTGTGTAGGAAACATCTTTAATTTCTAGACCCAAGACATCTGGGACAAAAGTAGAACTAAATTGTGTTCATCACATGGCTGCCTTTTATTAACTTGCAGACTATAATACTTTTTTTTTATCAAGTTTTCAACATACCATGTTGTCTAGTTTTTAAAGTGAAAATGTTCATTCTTAAGAGAAAGGACAATTTTACAGAAAAAAAAAAGAAGGAATTTCAGGCTTATGCCATCATAGCTATAATGTAAATGGATACTTATACAGTATTTCATAAATTCATGAAATGCACTGTTTTTCCCACCACCTGTGATGTTGTTTCATATACATTATCAACAAAAATACGGCTGCCTGGAGTTTCTGGAAGATGTATGTACAGAGCACACACTCGCACCCCATATACATGAAGGTAATATCCATGTGAAAAATTGGAGAGGCATGTAATACCCATGACTGCATCACCTGCCCACTAATCCAGCTCCCTGGGAGTTACTCTAACATTCCAAACTACTGAGCAGCTTCAAACAGTTGCCACTGAAAGGAAAAATAATAAAAAGGAAAGAAAAATTTGGAAAACAGCCCTAAACCTCCAAACGTGACAGTGAAATCCTTCTCCTTTTTATTTTCTCTTATATGTCTACAAAATATTTCCCTAAATTATACCATGAGTCTCGATCTGAACAAGATAAACAAAGCAAATTTTCACTGAATTGTGAACTTCTGCCTTTAGAAGTGATACACCAGCCTTTTTCCTGATGGAGTTTAACATTAGAATGGTATTGGCTAAAAAGATTTATTCTAATAACTGCAGCTATGATGAACAGTTCCAATTTTAAAAAGCACTGAAAGAGTCAGAATTCCCAACATCCCAATGCAATAATTGCTATATCCTTAAGAATGAGCATAAAAAAATAGTCAAGCTGCACAGAGATTTTAATTCTAATTTAACTCCCCCCAACCCTACTGTGATATTACAATATAACTTTCAGGGCAAAACTGCTGTAATTACAGGAAAAATATGTTCCATGTACATCTTAATGTTTCAAGAGGAAGATATTCTTAATGTCTGTATCTTTATTAGGGCTTTTCAATGATAGAAAACTTCTTGTTGCCACCAATAGTAATGCAGATGGCACAGAACATGGTAAAATACAGAAAACTTCCTAGAGGATTTTGAATAATGATGGATAAAAATGTTTTATCTCATAGAACACTCTATGGCATTACTGTAGTTCCCCGTATAAATAAATAAGTCTGTAGAGCAGGTATACCTCAGCTTTAATAAGCTGTGATTCCTATATTAGATGTTATCCCTATATTATGTTATAAAAACATGAGAAGTTTTTACAGTGGTGTTCACTACCTCATGTCTACACAGTAATATCAAGTCCTCTAAGCAGCTCATAGATGTAACACAAAGACAAGAAGAGAGGTGCTGAATTCAAGTTTTAACTGGAAAGAGGGTACATGTTCCAGCAGAGAAGTCATCAGCCAAGAATTATGGTATGGAAGACTGTTTTCTGAATTGTTCATTCTTCTGTCAATATGCTATTTGGATGATTTAAAACATGTTCTACATTTCTGAGGTATAAAATAATCCAAATATTCTTGACTCTTGATTTCAGCTCAATACAGCTGCCACAAGGATGAAAATATTTTATTCACTGTTGGGGTTGTCAAACACTAAATAGACTGCCCCACAGATCAGCTGTGGAATCTTGGACTTTAGAGATATGGCAACTCAACTGGATATGGCCTGAGCAGTCTTATCTGACTTCGACCTGCTGGACCAGATCACCTCCTTATTACTAGAAGAATACAGTCATGTAAGTGCTAATTGTAATAGCAATATATGAACAACAAACTGAGTCTGCAAGACAAAAATCTCCACATGATATGTACACTAAACAAAGTAAAACATTTCAAAATTTTTTTACACCAAGTAGAATGTTAAGTTTTTTTATTACACCTCTGTTTAGATTTCCTTGGTCTTATAAATAGACATCTGCCATGATTGTGAGCCAGATCGTTCTTATTGAGATGGGAATTAATTCTATCTCATTAAACAATTTAAATGATACATTTAAATGAGGATAAATTTTTAATTTAAAAAGTTTAATCCAATTGTAGTTATTACTTGCATATGCAGAACAAAACTGACTCCTTTTACAAATATAAAGCTTTGAAAAATATGGAGGATTTAAAAATTTTATGGAGTAGGTTTTAAAACAAGGTGCATACAAGCAATACAAATACAGAAAGAAAATGTGAATAAAAGGAAATTACAGCTCTGTATTCTATTAGGATTAAAATCACATAAATGCTAAATAATTTTAAAATAATTGACTAAGATTTCAATTTTCATGACATAAGCTAGTACGCAGAGGACTTTGACAGTTAATACCAATAGCAGTAGGAGAACAAAGTATAAACCATAGTATTTAACCTAAAAAAATTCCTCATACTGCTGAGGATAGATGTAATGGAAATAAATGAAAGATTTATTAAAGATAGCTACTACTTATTAATTCTTTCTGAGGCCAATAAAATTCGAATGTAGAAACATTAAGAGCAGAAAGGGAAAAGACTAGGAGAATTAAAATCCTTAAAATCTTTAAATCATTGCAAAGTCAATAAGGTCAATGGGAATTGAGAACATGACGAAAGTCCCAACTGTACACATAAAATAAAAGAATGGATAAAACATATGTAAAACATGAACATTTTTATAATAAAAAGACCAGTGTTTCAACTATTACAGCTCTGTCTGATTAGCAAACTGATATAAGAATAGTGAAGGCTGGAAAGCACGATCTGTACCATTTACCTCACTGATTCTCAAGAAAAACATGATGTCAGGATCCTGATGGTAGGTGGTCTTTGAAGAGAATATGTTGATTTCACATAACACAGGCTCAATTTAATGTGTATGTGGAAATAGACAACGCACATCCAGAGCACAAACCACATGATATTACCTTTGTACACAGATATGTAACAGTGCAAATTCCTCCAAATTAAAGGTTAAACTGCTCCCAGAGGAAGAGCAGTCTAGCCAGCCCCACAGTAATGTAATCACGTTACAGACCCCAGAGGAAGTTAGAAGCCATTGGGACAAGTGCCTTTGGATTCCACGGTAGAGCAAGACACTGCTGCCAGTAGCAGATTTTCCACAAGCAAGAATCTGTGTTTAAAAACAGTTCTAATCCATTTTGCAGCAAGCACCACAGCCTAAACACTAAGATGAAGCTGGAAACAGTCAAAGTCTAGCTGCCTTATTCACATGGAGCTGTTCCCCATGCTCTCACTAATAAAAATTCAGGCAGTGTAGTTTTCCTTTTGTCATTTCACAGAGGATATACTGTGTTATAACTGCTATTGTATTACTTTTGAGATGGTAGCAGCTGGAAATATATATTTCCGATTGTTATTTCTTCTTCTTTTTTTTTTTTTTTTTTTTTTTTTTTTTTTTTTTTTTTTTTTTTTTTTTTTTTTTTTTTTTTTACATTATCTCCCTTCGCAATTTTCCATTAAATGATCATTAAATAGAGAAATTAGTTTCACAACTCCAGCTTGCTCATGCTTGTTTGCCTTCTTGAATTCCTGGCAACATTACATCCCACTCCAAGCAGCACACATGAAGGATGAATCTCTAAGGGTAGAACTATTCTCTGGGACACAGCAACAGGGAACTCGTCTAGCATCCTGTGAGGGAAGGGATTAGTCTCTTCAGGTTGGAGGGAATTCAAACCACATCTACATTTTGTGCTTGTCAATAGCAATTACACAACAAAGAGGGCTGCTGTATCCCACTCTCAGAAGACACATTCTCAATTTGGATCCCAACTGGATGAAGTACTCACTCTGCAACTTTAAAACATGTATCTCAACTGAAAAGCAGATCAAGAATCCCCCCCATTGTCCCAATGTACCTATTTTCCCTTCAGACACATTTAATTTTTTCCATTTGCTGCTCCAGTTGCTTAACTTCCAACTCTGTTGTTCTTGTTGTACCTTGTACAACTAATTTTCAGCTACTGTCATTCTTAAATTGAGGGCAGCATGTAGGTGTCCTGGACATCCTTCTGTAAGGCTCTTTTTCTACCACCTCCTAATCTGATGCTGCAGCCACCCAGAGCTGCCAACCCCTGGTTCCAGCCATAGTGCATGAGAACACTGCGAGCCTAATGCCACAATTTGCTAACAGCTGTGCCTTGAAGTCAGCAGGAGAGAAGCAGTATTCTGTGGTAACATTGCCATACAAAACAATCATAAGCAGTACATGGCTACTTTATTCTGTCTATTCCTGAATCTCACTCAGTTCCTGATGTATGTTGTAGTTCAACTTCTGGCAGTCAAATAATTACAGAGGACTTCCAGTCTATCCCTGGCAAGCTTCTTCCAAAGATCTAGAAACTCACTTCAAAAGAAACTGCCACGGAGAATTTTCCCTAGTGGCTTTTCATTCAGTTTGGCATAGCAGTCATCTTTTCTGTCCAATTGTTTCTCAGCTAAAAGCACATCCTTTTCTCAGCTGCCAGCTAATTCATTTAGTTGAGACATGCAGCCAATGTCACACTTTCCAACTTGCTTAAAGTTTCACATGAGGAATCATTACTGGGGTTCAGTAAAAAGTCATATTTCCTTCAGATTCAGTCTCAGCAAAAATATTTGTCTGCTCATGGAATAATGGCCAAAACATATTAAAAAGGGATGTGAAAAAGTAAACATACATATGAAGTTACTGATGATGTGAAGAAGCCCAAGAGTTAATTTCTTTTTCAATCACTAAATACAGCATATCCTCAATATTAGACACTCCTATATAACTTCATCTAAATCTACTAAAAAGTCTTATTTACAATGGCCTTTCACAAAGCTGCTGGTAGGATGGACCCAGTTTTGCCAAATGTTGAGAGGTCTCAATTCCAGTTATTTTTAATGAGAGATGAAAGTATCCTGAATGTCCACCCTAGTTGCTAGTTATGACCTTACAGTCATTCTGGAATGCCTGAATCCTAGTAAAATTATGCAAGAAGACATACACAGCACTAAATTAAAGCAGATAGGTTCACCCTGTTTTCAATTCACTGTTAAATATGTCCATGTTTCTGATCTCTCCATGAGTCTTATCCTTTTCTACCTGTTTTCCCTCTCAGTTTTATTCTACTGCAGTGACCAAGAAAAAAAACGGATACACAAGCTCATGCTAAAAAACTGAAATGTCTTCCCATGCTGCTCAAGCTTCACATTATTTCAGATGCCTGACTCTCTCTGCATAATACCGTGACCTGTGATCTAAGTTTTGAGAATATTATGGTACTACACAGTTACAGGTTTTTAGAGGATAAGGAAGCAACATTTCCTACTGATGCAATTTATCTTAAATGTAATAATTTTCTCACCCTCCCAGCCGGATTACAGAGACAGGCAGATTTGAATTCATACCAATATAAATTAGAAATATAATATTAAAAGTAAAATAACAGAATGTATAGTTTCTCACAAGCTGCAGTTAACACAAAGCAAATACAGGCTAAACACAGTGTTTCCCAGAGATACGTGAGGTGTTCACCTACATTTCTATGAAAAGGGGGGGGTACTGAAACTTTCAGACTTCTTGCCTCTCCTACAGCTGGAAATAGTGATAGGAACTGTAAACTCAGTTTGGAGGACAGACTGAGGGCATCTGCCTCAAATTATGTTGGGAGCAACTGTGACATAGTATGCTTGTGCTTAAATAGATGAATTTCAGTGCACTGCCAAGATTATGATTTCTAGCCTGTCTCAGTCTCTACCTCTATTTCTTTTGGCTCTAAGCAAGGCAGAACCAGAGACGCTATATGACTTTCCTAGAGAAATAAGAAGGGCACAGCCACAGAATCCAGTTATCTCAGTTCAACTAGTTAACACGTATTGGCTGATCCATGGTAACTGCCTTTGTACACATGCTTAGCCCTAGGAAGACATGCTTGTTTGATTTCCAGGCCAAACTATTGACAGAAGGCTGAAGTGTAAAGCAGTAATAAAATGCTCTTAACATTGAGCTTTTGGAATCTGAGCTAGAATTTAAATTGAGGATCACTAAGCTTCTCATTCTGTACATTGGTTTTAAGAAACCCATGGAGCAGTACCAAGGAATACACCACACTTATATTTGCTTCTCCCAAGTCTGATATGATATATCAAGAACTGAATGGGTACACAGTAATGTGCTCCAAAATTATGCTGTAGTAAACAGAAGTCAACCTACAGGTTTGGGTCCTTCTTGCATGGATTTAATCCTGTGTATCTTTAAAAGAATGAGAAGCTTACCGGTGCTAATGGGGCTACTTAAGTGTGTAAGACACTCCAAAATCACTAGCCTAGTTTCCTTGCACTGTGGAAGCCCTAAAATTATGTTATTTATCACATGAGGTGGCATTTATCTCATCCACCACCTTAGGCAAAATGTCAGGCAAGTAGTCTAGGGAAACAATTTCCCACTAAACCAGGACAGATAAAAGTTTCATGGGAGAACATTTTCCCCCTCTTCAGATACCAATCGTAGGACAGTTTTGGACAAGATGCCTCTCACTGTGCTCTTTAATACAGGAAGCTTAGATAACTAGCTTAGACTAGACACTGAATTTATGCATGGATAAAATTAAGGAAACCTCTAGAAACTCAAACCATGTGTGAAAACTTCAAAATGTAGAATTGGCCACTGAATGTAAAATTATATTAACTTCATCAAGAAAGCCAGATAAAGAGCAATAGAATTAAAGTAAACAAAACCACACCATTCATTGTTGATGTTTTGGCTTTATTTTCTATTTTTTAAAACTGAGTGCATTTGAAATCAATACTTCATTAGCAAGAATCATACATACATATATGCAAATCTACCACATGTATACTTTTTTAAATATATACTTTAAGTTCTTGTGATAACTACAAATGAATGCAGTTATTCTGTTCGGTAGCAACATTCATCCCCAAAGAAGTCTGACTAAATCAAAAAAAAATTACACATAAAATTTCTCTGAACTCTGCTCTCCCTGTGAGAAACTTGGAAGGCAAGGAGAAACAGTGGTTGATTTTCCACCTTTTTTTTTCCTCATTCAACAAAATTGAACTGTTACTTATTTATTAAAAATTCAAATACTGTGAATTAATTACAAATATAACCTCCAAAATAAAATCTAGGAAAGAGAAGAACTCTTATTTTAATCTGATGTTTTTGAAGTAAACATTTCTTTGAGAAACTTCTTGGGAATTGAAGCACATGGAAGAACCAATTTACAACAGCAAGAAAACTGACTTTATGGAGAATATTTTCTAAATCAGAATATTTTCTGTCGTATTTGGAAGAAAAATTTTGGGAATAATGAGTTTTTAATTTTTCTCCTTACCTTTTCCTGATGTCCAATTTTTTTTTTAACCAGGTCTGAAGGAAAGAAGCAAGAGAGAAACATGAGATATCTCCACACAATTGTTATGCTGAAACCAAAAAAGGTGGTGGTGAGGACATATTTCAAAAGGTCTATATGTACCCTACTCTTCTCAGTTCTATTAAAAAATTCCCTAGCAAATTCCAATGACAGCATAGAAGATAGGACTTTCTTAAGCACACCTCCCATGTACACCTCTCCATTTATTATTATCCTATGTGTACAGAATACTAATGTGCATAAGGAAATCAAATATTTATTTGCTCCTGATGCTTTAAGAACATTTAGAATACAAATTATACCAAAATACATAGCATATTATCCAAAACTCACTGCATAAAGGTAGAACAGAAGTATCATTAAAAAGGTATTCCTAGGATTTTAGCTTAATCCTTCCAGAAAGAGGTAGACATTAGAATGAAGATAAGTTTTCAAGTCCTTGAGTACTAAGTGACTCTCAGGCTCATAAGTTAACAGCATCAGACAATGCCCTAGTTTCACAGCCCAGCCACCTTTGTCAAGCTCCTGACATGCTGAAGAGCTGCATGTCTCCACAGTACTCAAGTATTCACATTTTGAAAGAGATATAAGTAATAACTTGGTTCTCAGCACTTTCTCAGTGCTTTCTCTAAGCATTTCCTCAGTGCTTAGGTGTGAGCAGGAACACACTTGCACAAATTCAAAGATTTCTGTTTTACAAGAAAGGGGGACAAAGGAAAAAATGGAACAACACTGTATTTTTAAAAAGTTAATATTAACTAAACTTTCAATTCAAGACTGAAGTGTATTCTAAAAAACAAATACTTCAAAAACTAAGAGAAACAATTCAATTCACTTATAAAGACGCTACTACCCAAGCTGCCAGCCTTTCACTGTTTTCCAGTATGGAGAATATCCAAAAGATGAGAATTGCAGGAGCTCATTGCTTTCTTGCTTACTCTCACACCCAAGGGACCTCAGCAGTGAAGACAAAATCATCTGCCTTTTCTCAATAATTT
>WEIU01017179.1:6061-17885 GCA_013389925.1 Aegithalos caudatus | reverse complement strand
TTGTTATTGAGTTTTTTATGTCAGGCTAATTAAAAACAGACAAATTAAATAAACACTCTCAAGATTTTATTTAGTGGACCTGTGGCAGACATCTTGTATCCTCATAGCTCATGACTCTCAACACATAAACTAGATTTTAGCTGTGAATTAGCTGGATCAGAAGNAAGGGAAGGGAAGGGAAGGGAAGATGGCATGTAATTTAATGACACGAAGACGACAACTGCAAGTCAGTAATAGATTAAAGGAATTCAACTTGTTATTGAGTTTTTTATGTCAGGCTAATTAAAAACAGACAAATTAAATAAACACTCTCAAGATTTTATTTAGTGGACCTGTGGCAGACATCTTGTATCCTCATAGCTCATGACTCTCAACACATAAACTAGATTTTAGTTGTGAATTAGCTGGATCAGAAGGTGAGTCTTGATTTTAGAGCTAGATGTTTTGCAGAAAACCAGCTCTTGGCTGATGGCTGAAAAGGAAAATCCTAAAACCTTAGGAAAATCCTGAATCCATCAGACAGTATTTACTACTCACCAGCAAGTTTCCTCAGACTTACAGTTCTCAGTACTGAGCAAATTCTGATTATTTGGCTTTCACATCCCTTCCCCCCCCCCTCCCCCCATTCAGCTGATGAGTCCAGTTGCCTCCATTTGGCTGGTGAGACAATCAAAAAAGTCCTATCAACTCTCGCCAAACACTGAGCAGGCTGTTTAGTATTAGCTACAGTCCAGCTAATACTTTCATGCTTTGAGGCATCACCATCCCAGTGCTCAGCATTTCATGGCACTTAACAAGCTGAGTTTTATTTTGGTCTTCCCTTGTAGAATAAATGGATATGAATCTTATTGCAACACATTGTCTTGGACATGCTTGTAACATGGCCTTTTTGTCTCTATGAGCACAGACCAATGGACAAAACTATCCTATTATATGACTATTTTGTCTCCTTTATTGATAAGAAGTGAAGTATGTGGAAAATTACTGGCACTGTAAGAGCTCAGGCTAAACCAAAAGCATTTACCCCAGCAGAATCTTGCTCATATTATCCCAGCTGATGCAGATGTCCCTTAGAAGTAAAACAAGATTTCTTAACAAAAGGAAGTATTAGGCTCTGCATGTGGGTTTTTGAAACATCTTCTCACACTGCACCCTCTTCTAGTCAGCGTGAAGCGCACAGCCAATCCCAAGGACTCAAAGTTGTATCCTTTGGTGATAAATTATTATGCTACAGTCCTAGATTTTGGTGGGAAGATACATTTGGCCAATGTCCTCACCATTTTAAAGCATGAAAAAATTCTTACTCAAGCACTGAGATTATGGACGTATGTACCTCTACCTTGAAAAGCAAAAGAGAACTGAGCTAGGACATCAAACTAGAGTTTGGCAAGACCTTTCACTTCCATTTCTTCATCTGTCAGACATGCTTAAATGTGTGCAATGTCCATCTTAAGGGTTTTATTTTGTTCAGATGAGTAAATCAGTGAGGCTGTAGGTATTTGGATGCCACACTAAGTATGATATTTCTAAGGAAATGTGTGCAAACTAGGGGGAAAAACAATTATCTCCCTTCCAAAAAGCTTTAACCTATTCAATTTCTGGAAGGTATGCAAAACTCTTAAATGCAGTGTGCAGCTTTCAAACTACAAGGGGCCAAGTGCAAACCTTGCAGGTGAGCATCTTTATATGGCCATATGGAAATGTGCATTGCTTGAATCAGTAAAAAATTATGAAATTAAAGAAAAAGAGACACAAAGATCAGTGACTGATAAATCTTTAATATAAAAATTGTACAAGAATTTTGATACAAATTACAAGAGGTATTTGGACAAAGTATGAGTAAAACTCCATTTATATCCCCAAAACCTTATGCATTTTATGCAAAAGACATATTGTAGGACTGTTACAGTACAGAAAATACAAGAAAAGAAATGTCAAATTAAAATTGGACTTTTAGTTCCCTCAGATTGCTAATGGAAAAAACTTGTTTAGACTACATACAATACTTATGAAGCTACTAATGTCACGATTATTAGATCAACATGATGTAAATTTTCGTATCCCCTTGTACAGCTATATTCCATAGTGCATGCTTTGGTTCTTCAGGCAGGACAGCAGAGCGTTCATGTTTTGCTCACATTGAGATCAAACAGCGAAAATGAAAAGCCTCCTCTACTCCAAACAGAGAAAGACCTTTGTAAAAACGTCCATCAGGCCTCGACTCCCCTCTTTCTTGTGCCTGGCTGGAGTACCCCAGGAACACATCTTGACAAAGTCTGCTGGAACAAGCCCAGCTTTGCCAGCCTTTGCAAGCTCTCCATTGTCAACACAGCAGCCCCCTTGCTGCTGCATCGCTGGTTGGCACATGGGGATGCAGCCAGGCTGTGAGAACCCTCCCATGCCTACTGAGAAAGGGGTTTCCAGGCTTTATGCCTCTGTGACTGAACACACTGCCAGGCCCCTAAGAAATTTCAGATACATGAAGGTTCAAATCTAGTTTATCTCAGTTTACGTTTCCATGTGAACCCCCCAGTCAGGTTCTCATCTTTCCATTTCAGGAGAACTGAAACACAGCTATATAGGAAATCACTGTGTTTGACCTTCTGTGTTAAAAGCTGTTAAAATGTCAGCTGTGACAGTGAGAAAGAGCCTTCAGTCAAACAATGAAACTTCAATCTCCTTCAGCCATCCCTACAATGACTTATTTATATAGGTACAAACAAGTTGCAGTGAACTGTTTGTGGTAAGTAAAAGTGTGTGGAATTTCAGCCAGGGTAAATTTCTATTGTGTTCAGGTTCAGATCAACTTATTTGCACACTTGTTGCACATACATTGCACTGGAACACAAATCACTCTTATAAACTGGAGGACAGGCAGGAGGCATGAACTGAGAAACAAATGCTGCCCATAAAAAACAAGCCATGTTCTGGGAAGTAAGCCCCATATGATATAGGAACCAAAGCTTGCACAAGAAAAAGCAGCATGCTGAATTTTGTATTTTTAAATAGCTGAATGAAACACACACACGTAACAGTGGCCATTTTATTAATCTTGCCACTTTACAAACAGTAACCATTTTCACAGATGGAATGCATATATATTTCCAAAATGAGGAACACTAGGAGGATGTGTTACTTTTCTGAGAGAATTTTAATGAGATACTGTCTTGGAATGAAAGGAAAAGGGGTGGTAAAGAAAAGGGGAAAATTAAAGACAATGGCTGAAGATTGTACAAGTGTTTGTTAAAAAAATCCAAATGTAAAAGTATAATTGAAAAACAATTAATAAATCTGCCTTTGCACAGCTTAAGTGTCTCTATTTATTCTGGAGGTCATTGGGTAATCTAAGAGGAACATCCTTATAATCACAGTTTATGTGGCTACGGTACCATTTCACAGGTGAAACTTGGGGGTCTGCATTCTGCCCCATTAGTACAGGGGGTCGTGGGGATGTGAAAACATCTTGATCTGGATGTGACAACTGCATAATGCTCCCACACTCAGGCATGAACACAAGTGTGCACAACTGCCACTGGTGCCCCAGAGCTGCTGTTCTTAGCCTCTTGCATTTCATGGCAGAAGTGGACAGGCTGTGATAAACTATTGATGAGTTTGACATCCTAACTGTGCATTATCCTCTGATCATTCTCAACCTTTTGTTTGACAATTGATGCCTTATAAAATCTTTATGCATCACTTAGCTAGTATTGCTCTCTTTCTTCTCTAGAAATATAATTGTCCTGGATGCTTTTCTTAATTTTCCTAAAATATTTCTCTGCAAAGGTTTGAAGAGAGCAACGTACAAAATCTGTAGAACACCAGAAAAATCTCTCTACACATTAGACATTTGCTACTTGACTCTTCCCGTTCTTTTAAATGCATGAGGAAATATATATACACCTATATAAGTGTGATGGTAATTATATAATTTTGCTCATTTGTAATCTTCATTTTAAGGCTCCTTGTTCTAACACTGTGTCTGTTTCTCCTCTGTCTGTTACAATCACACTCACTCACATATGCACAAACACACACAAAGGACACAAATTATTTCTTCGACCAGAAAGTCCTCAGTTTTCATAAACAGCCTTGGAAATGGTACAGCAAGAAAGGCTGCCCAAGCTCATCATCGCAGGTCAGCTCATCCGGCTGCTTCAACCTCCGTCAGTGCCATGCACACATGGAGTTGACAAGGAAGCAGAGTCTGGGCTCAGCCTTTAGACTTCTGATACAAACAGGCCTCAGGAATTTGTCTGCTGGTTTCACCCTTGTAGCTTCTGATGAACTCGGAAGGAAAAGGAGGGAAAAGATCAGTGACCTTTGACTGGTAAAAGACCTTAGCATATTTATGGTGGGCACCATCACCTCTGTTGCAGAAAACAACCAATTATCGCACAGTGCTGTTTGACAGCATTAGCATCCAGAATCAGCAAAGAGGTGCTGCAGCCAACCAATGCCATGAATCGATCCAAGGATATGAAAAACAAGAAACTCCAAAATGGCTGTGTTTAATTCTCTTGGTCTTGGGCTTTGTCCGAAACCTGTGTTTGGCTCTGTGGTGCTGCACTGGCTACCACCACTGTTCAACCCACAGTGCCCAATATTCACAGATACACACAGGACTGGCACTATGATCTCAGCTGCAGACCTTGCAAGGGAAAGCATGCTTCAGAAGCTCCTCTGCCTACTTGAATTTTCAACTGCTGTTCAGCAGTCAGAAAGGACACAATAAATGGGGAGTGACTGAAGCCGGGTACACTGGCCTTCATACACTTAAAACTTCTTAAGACATAGCATGTGGTCTTGAGTTACTTCACTGTAAAATGCTCTCTCTTCTCAGGGCCTATCTGAGAAGCACTTTTGGAGCCTATACTTTCAGCAGTGTTCTTGCAAATAACTAAAGGTATAAATCAGAAAAAAATTCCTCCTTACATGGGGACAGCAGATTGTATCTCAGATATGTTTATCTAGCACTTTATAGAAGTTCACACTGGCCTCAGCAGGAGATTCTCCTATCACAATAGAATACGATATATGGAATTGGCATTCATGATAGTACCAAAGAGGATGAGATTGTTCTGAAATTTGCCCAGGGATGGGCTAAACCAGTTAAAAAAATAGACTGCACATCCTGTTTGGCACTGAACCTATGCAGCAAGATGTAGCAAATTCAAACAACTATTTCTAGCAGGCACAGTATGGCTTATGCCAATACAGAGCAATTAGTTGCTACATAAGCAGACAAAAGTGCCATTACAGACAGTATTTCTCAGCTGACCTTTTGCTAAGAAGCCATCTTGTTACTGTCTACCTGATAGCTCGATAGAGCAGACAGTGGCAGCCTTGGGCTTCCCAAAGACAAATCAAAGTGCTCCAGATGGGACTTCCCTTCACTCACTGCAGACATGTGTGCATGCTTGTGTGTGTGTATCTGTGTGTGTGTGTATGTTAGGGAATGGGGAGGGAAAGCCTGGTTCTTATACTCAGTGTTGTCTTCACAGGGGATAAACAGGCAATTACACATCCTTTTATATTTGATGGCCAAGTGCTGAACTTGAAAGCACACTATTAGTTTGTGTCCCTTCAGGGCCAGTGCAATAAGTAGCCAGGAGAGCTGGGGCTAAGGAAGAAAAGGTGTTGTCTGCTGTTAGTGTGACAGTCTTGTCAGCAGCATTCACATTACTGGAAGGTAATAAAGTGACAAGTAAGTTATTAGAAAGATATGAGGTGAAATTGCACTGAAGCTTCTTTCTGCTCAGCTCAGTTTTTTTCCTGCTTTGTAATGGGCCACTATTTGTTACAAAACAAGCCTTGTCTTCAGATCTTATATAAAAAAAGAAATATTTATTCTTTGCAGGAAAGGTCACATGAATTTACAACATCACACTTTAAAGGAGAGGAATGGGAAAATAGTTTCATGACAACTACAGCTGCTATTTAAAAAAACACAGTGTCATCATAATGAACAATAATACTGGCAAAAGTCAGAGGACTCATCAAAAACATGTCCATTTTTTAACCCTTTGGTGGTCCAGAACCATTTTCATTTAAGTGTCAGTGCCAAACATAACAGCAACAGTATTGGGATATACATGATCAATACCTTGATCAAAAAAATCAAAGCTGTCATTCAATATCATGACTTGAACAGAGAAAACAAGCCACACAAGACTGGTTAACTACAGACTCAAGATAATACTGCTTATGTAAAACAGTTTCTGCTTCACTCTGTTATAGCCATTTTAAAGGCAGTGATAATGCTGCAGTGTTTGCAGGAAGAGACAGAAACCATGAGACTGGAACAGACATGTATTTGGGCAAACATGTGGGTGAAAGGTTCAGTCCATCATATGATGTTGCTCTGTTCCTGAAGCAGAAATGGGTATGGAAAAGAGTTCCTTTTATGTCCCTACAGAACGGGAGAAAAAAGCCCAACTCATCATGTGGCAACAGCAGGATATGCTGATGCTTATCTAGCAAAGTAGCACTACAGTCACTGTTTTGTTGAGTTACTATAGCAGCAAAGTCTTTTTCTTATGTCACTACATCAGAAAAAAAAAAACAAAGCTAAGAAGGAACTGAAATGTACCAGCTGCCATCGTGTGTCTGCCACTCACCTTTTCCCCACAGAGAACTCCTGCTGCCTCCTTGCCCTTAGTACAGGCACCTTTGTTTCTCTTTTCAAATAAAAGGAGTAATTCTGTTAACCCAAAGGGAAAAGTGACAAAAATGTTTTGGGGACTGAAGAAGAAAAGTTCTGTTCATGTATGTGGCAAAAAAAAACAACTTAGAGGAGTATGTGTGCGCTCCTTGACTATACACTTTCTCTTCCTTATTATTTACTCTGCCACCAATGTGGCTGTGAAAACATCCTGCAGAATTTGAGTACAAATACACTTCTAAAATTATGTCTGACAGCAGATGACATCCTTAATGACTACCATGTGAAAAATGGGTCCATATCAAGCATTTTGATTATAAAATATCGTACACATTGAAAGAGAAACTTTTAGAAATAAATCCCTAGTCTTGAAAATGGTTCCTATCTCTGGAACAGATCAGACCTTGAATTATCATATTTCTGAACTTTCATGATATCCACACAACTCCTTGCCTTGTTGTTTTTACATTCCTACCCCATTTATTTAGCTATATTAGATCCTTAACTGGGTTGAAAAGGCTAAAACTCAGGGAAAACTCAACTGCATCCTGGGAGCCCTACTTCCTCTTAAATGTATTAGACCAAATAAACTGAGGTACTGACTACTGACCACTGCTGGTACCTACTTTGCAGAATCTGACTTTACTAATTTTTCCTAAACAGTTACTTTTTTGGGGATGGAATGAAAAACATATAGGTGATGGAAAATGTATAAACTTGTGGAACAGGCAGAGAAAGTACACTTTCAGTTCTACAGCAGGAGGGAGGGAGAAAGGGAAGAAGGGAGGCAGAGCAGGAAGAAGGGAGGTGGAAAGAGAAGAAGGGAGGGAGAGATGGAAGAAGCCAGGAAGGAAGGCAGGAAGGCAGGAAGGAAGGAAGGAAGATACACTCAAGTTTACCCATGGCAAATATGTTGCAGAATTTCTACTGTGTAAAGTATCTACAGATCCCTATGAAAAATACAAATTTTATGAGCTCAGACATGAAAAGCCTTTGAGAGATCTTTAAGAGCAATGTCCATGTGCTATTAAGGTTTTTAATCTATACCTTTCACATTTTGTCAAATTGAGTTGTGACCCGGTGACAGAGTGTTTATACCTTGTGTGCACAAATACAGTGTCACCACAGCATCAGTGACAATTTAAAAGCCAAGATTGAAATCTCAGGCATAACAAAACACACCTGGCTGAGATATAGCTCAGAAAAATTGACTAAATATTTTAAGGTGTGCAAAAATATTTATGAGTTAAACTAGGTCTTTACTAATATCAGCTAATTAGTCTTCATAGGAGCACACTTATGGGCAAGATCACATTAGTATTAGTGATAGTCTAACAGACTGAAACATAAACGGGTAAGTGAAATGATACGTGTGAGACTAAAAAGTGAGAAGAGGCTACCACAGGTGTTAAAACTCATGGTTTCCATTCTTGTGCTTTGACTGTGCTGTTTTCCTTCCAAGTTTTCTTACAGTTTTTCAAAAGATACCTTGTGATTAACCATTAACATATGCTTTCCTGACACTCCATACCCCCTAGACCTCCCAATGAAAAGAAAAATCCTAAACAACTTCCAGACAAATAGTTCTGTTTCTAAAGGAGGTTCAGTACAGCTATTTTCTAATCGCAGATAAAGCTTTTTGATATTTACAGAAAAATACAACTACCTTGAATAAAGCAGTGAAACAATATGGAAAGAGTGACCACAATAACTACAGGAACAAAAAAAGAAGGAACAAACTCCATATGAAGGGAAAAGTATCTTCCTCAAAGCTGGTCTAGTTCTTGCAAAATGGTTTAGATGACAGGTTTGGAAACCAAAGGGATAGCCACAAGTTTGTGATAACATAAGCAACTGCACAATACTTATCATGTCATCACAGCATTACAGGCCATGCTCTGTGCTGAAGAGATGAGATGTTTGGTCATTATTCTTACTGCACTCCAGGTCTCTGCTGAGATCAACCAGAAATGCTACTTTCAGGAAAACCAAGTTGCTATGCCAGAGCCCCTTTATGAATTTCTCAGATAATGTCAGATGATACAAATTCCACCACAAGAACAATTCTGATAAACACAGATTGTCATAGAGATGCATGCTAAGCTGAAAGAAGGGAAATGCCATTCAATTCAAAGTAAGTGCCCTTCTAAATAAGACTGTTGTGACATGAGTATCATTAACACTGAAGAAACTACTTTTGCCTAGATTTGCCTAAAAATAACAGTGAGTAGTGTTCCATCCACAAGACAGGGGTGATATCTTCAACATACCTTAAGTGAAATCTGAATGAAATTAAAAGTAGGACTTCTGAGCTTCTAAGAGTTTTTGGAAGTTTGTCCAATTTTCTTTACTTTTTAGAATGTGATGTTCCGTTTTGTGTAAAAAACATATTTTTTTTCTTCAATGTCAATAATCTGTTGAACTTATCTACAGATGATGCTTAAATTTCCAAACAAGCTTACCAAACCCTTTTGACCTCTAACAGAAATATAGTGAGACAAGAATGCTGAACAGTGGTTCATTCAGTGAGGAATTATTTATATACCTCAAATGTGTTTTTCATTAAAAGTTATATTTATTTATACCGTGCATACTACAAAAGAGTGGGGTTTTTTTCTGTATATATAATTCAAATTTTTGTTCTTTTATTTTTTTAGACTTTCTATATTACTTGTTCCTATTAGACTGGGAGGAGAGATGAGAGTGCAGTACAGGTAACACTACAAAGGTTCATGTGTTTTAGAAAAATGCACCCTTATTGTTCTAATTTCCCTTTCTCACAAACACACTGAGCTTGCACAACATAAAACAAAGCAAAGCAGATCTCCCCACTCAATTTTACAAGGCGAAGTAGTTGAGATTTTGAAGAAAATAAAAAAGATGAAAGAAAAATGTCAGTGAAACAGCTTACTTTTTTGCTATACAGTTTCTTTTTGTTAAACCAGAAGGTAAATTTTCTTTATAGTTTCTGTGGAAACCATAAATGTTTTCAGGGCTTCATGAGTGTACAGAATTAAAAAAAAAAAATAATCAGAGGCTTGTAACTCATAGGAACATAGTGAGCATTCATTTAGAAATATTTTCTTTTATTTTCTGTAACTGGAAATACTGATTTATTGGATATTGATTCCTACTTTTGGAAACAAAAATACTGAAATGCATAAAAAGTACTATGAAAGAGGAAATCTATATTAAGAGTTTCCTCTAGAAAATGTAATAAGAATTAAGTACTCATGTGGACATAAAAAGTAAGAATAATCAAAATGCACAGCATAACAATATAGCGACAAGCTGAAACAATGGAGCATTTCTGACTCTTTGCTAAGAAGAATAATGTTCTGGGTCGGTAAATACAGGAAAGGAACACATTCTCACTGAGGGAATATTTTATTGTATGCTGAAATATCCCTTGCGGGTTTGTTTGCTTTTGTTTTTGTTATTGTTACTTGTTTTGTAAAGAAAAGAGACTACAACACACATCCTAATGGCTTTGGCTGTAGATTGAGCTTAAGTAAATACCATCCCTCAGTCAGTATGTTGTGGTAACTAAGGCTGCCAGTGTGGTTTACCAGCTCAAGCAACATGTGTAAACACCGGAAACAAAAAAATTGAGAGGGCAGCCTCTTTTCTCTCTGCTTTTCTCAACTGCTCACTCCTCTGACTCCTGGTTGTGCTCACTTTCTTGCTCACTATAGTTCTTGGACCTTTGTTATTTTCTGACAAATCGTGCGAGTGAAACACAAAACATAAACACAACTAGACATCCTTTTTCTCTGTCTTCTAATTTTATCCAAAGGGAAAGTTACCCAATAAAAAGTCCAGCATATGTTTTCAGAGCTACTAAGTGCTTCTGCCATTAATTTCTTTTGATTGCTTCTATAAAACATGCCTTAATCATACTACAGCACTTTCCATTGCAAAAAAGACAACTTTACAGAACAACATAGTTAACATTATTTCCCTGTTCATTTTGATTTTTTTTTTAAAACACCACAAAAATCCAGGCTATAATAAGAAGCACACAAAATTATATTCATCTTTGTTCTGTGACAAGTAGTATTAGCATTTATATCCCCAAACATTATGCATGTTTGACAAAAAAAATTTCTACTGATTCACATGACAAAATTCAGGGTTTTTTTTCTTTTATGCAATGTAGTATATAAGGAATAAGGATGCACTATTGTTTCTAGTAACAATTGGCACTTGAAAAAAGCACCAAGAATTCTGTATTTCACTTTACCCCTTTTCTCTCCCCAGTATTTTTCTGTGTGTAGTCCAAAAACTACAACTGTGGTTATGGTGAATAACTACATTTTCTTTTTTCAAAATGTGTGCAAAGTTGGCACTTTTGTATTAACACTAAACACTAATACTCTTTGTTTGGCATTCATGCCCTCATACTGACCAGATCACTTTAACCTAAGTGTATTTTTTTTAAAGACACTTACTGAAAATATGGCAATAGTTTAAGAAAAAAAAAAGCATGGATATTATTACACATCCCCTTGTAGTGTACGAAAAAGTGCATGACTGGATTTATGTAATAGTACAAGACAAAAAAACTGTATCAAATCAGGTACTGTAAAGCATGCCAGCACCTCCGTATTACTTATATCTAGCAGGTAGTTAAAACAAGACCGTGGTTCTTTTAAAAATGTGCATTAAAGCTAACATAAATGAGTAAAACTAGGCAGCAAACTATTTTTCCTGCTTATCTAACAGCTGAATGTAACTGTAAAAATTAAGCAAAAAAAAATTAGAGTTAAACCACCATCAATACAATTGTTTTACATCATAGGCCTGTCAAGGCTCAATATATATATACAAGTGTAACAGCCATGCTTAGTAGAACGTTATCCCCAATGCTTAGAAAACACAAAGACAACTAAGTAGATTGTTTTTTCTTTCTTTTTTTGTTTGTTTTCAATTTTTTTTGTGTTTTTGGGGGGNTTTTTTTTTTTGTTTGTTTTTGTTTTTTTTGTGGGTTTTTTTTTTTTTTTTTTTTTTTTTTTTTGTTTTTGTTTTTGTTTTTGTTTTGTTTTAGTTAGGTTTTTTTTATTACTTTTCATTCATTTTTTTCAGGCAAAAGTTATGGGAAGAACAACTGTCTCTTTGGAGATGACCAAGAACATTCTAACAGAACTAGGGACAACTGCAGGG
>WEIU01017156.1:766-15235 GCA_013389925.1 Aegithalos caudatus | reverse complement strand
TGATGTCCTGATTACAGCCTTGGGTCTTGGAAGTGTCTGTTCTCTCACAGTTCTGTCTGTTCCTTCTCTTTCCAGCCCATTTATTTCTCCTCGACTTTTGTCTCCACTTCTGTCCCAAAGTCTCTCCCATTGCTCCTTCCCACAAATTGTCCTCTTGCATCATCTGTGATACCCTTCCTTTGGTGTCAATTTTTTTCCTTTCCATTTCTGCTCTTCTGTTCTTAAATCCTGGTTCTGCATTCTTCCCTGCCTTGTGCTCTCAAAGTCATTCTNCCCATAGTAATAAATAAATAAATAAATAAAATTAATGATCTGTGTGTGATATTTCACCATGAGGCAGATAGATATCCAAAACTTTCAGCCCAGTGAGTCATGTTTGCTCTACTGATAAGCAAGACCTGACTTTCTATAGTTGTGTGAATAAGAGCTAGAATTGTCACAATATGCTGTTCACTGTGGGAAAGAAGTTGCTGGATAATCAATGAAGACAAATAAGTAAAGTTGAAAACGTACTTGTTAAAGTTTCCTTTGAGTTATGAAGTTCAGCATTTGTTAAGTCAGAAATGATGTTAAAGGGAGTGACAGGATCAGCAGCTGTTAATCACCTAAAGCAGGAATGGTGTCACTATTTACAAATATTTAAACGAGTTTTCAGGACACACCTGACAGACTGAGATTACCATCTGGTCAAATCACACAAAGTTAGAAACAGAAACAATCTTTGTGTTGCATGTGTGTGCTTGATGATTAACAAGTTGAGTGGTACTGAGCTGTGTGCTACCCTGAGCATATGCCAGATAACCCAGGGAAATCAATATTACAATCCAGCCTTTCACCTCCTCCACAGAATTTCTCACAGTGATGCAGTGAGGAATAAGGAATGAAAAGCTTTTATTATAATGACTGTCTGTAAAAAACATTAATTACCTCTATCATGAATTTTCTTGACCAAAGTGATTGACCTAAAACCACTTGATCCCAATTAAGAGTGATGAGAAAAAGTGAGTAATATTTTTCTGTGGCTGACAGGGTCCGCTGTGCTTTATCCTGAAAAAAATGCAATACTCTCAATAAACCTTAGATGTTCTCACACCATGGCTATAAAATAGCTGGTTAAGAGTGATTAATCCCACTGATACCCTGAAATGATAAAAGAATATATTTTATAGCTGCTAAGACCTTAGTGAAGTCATTTCTCCAAAGAATAAAATGATGGACTGTATAGATGCATTGCAGTTAAGACGAATAACTTCTGCCAAAATCTTAAGTGAAATGAAAGAAAAGAGAATCTGAATGCCTTTGTGAATTTAAAATGTTGCAAAATATTTCTTAGAGATTAAAATTTTTAAAAAATCTAAAAATGCGTAAATATTTTGAAAAATAAAAATATTACGAGGATTAATTTAATCAGAGCCATTTTTAAAAGTGGTCTCTGACGTATGACAGACATATTTATTTTTATATTGTTGTTTTTACTTTAACAAGTTAAAATATAAAGAAGGATGAATTCTTCCTACTACTGTGTCCATAAAAGGTTAGGTAGCATGCATTAATTAGACACTGTCGTCAGTTCTGTCCAAAATCTTCATTTGCAAGGCTGACAAGAGCCCCGAGGATTTTGTAACTTAACACTAGTGAGAAAGGCAACAGGTATGAAAGGAGGTTTCAAATGTTTTGAATACATGCCTTAATAGATGGGCCATCATTAAACAAACTACAACAAACTACGTAGGGGTAGGGCGGCAGGTTCAACACTCCCAAGTGTTTTGTCTGCAAAAAATTCAATTCTACCTGCCCTCAGAAGTGTGTAATCCTTTTAGGTGCCAAAACTTTCCTAGAAAGTCCCAGTAGTACCTCTGTTTCTGTTCCTAGACACGCTCTCAGCCACCTAAGTTGAATGCTGCTGCCTCTAATTCCTGCCTAAGTCGCAGGGGCCTCTCAGTGTACAGCTTTGGTACTTCACACACCTCACCTTCAGGAGTTCATCTGGCAGGCATGCACAGAGCATGACTGAATTGCACATAAAGTCTGTATTTTGGCATTTTGGAACAGTTGCATGGAAGGAGGAGACCCCTGTTACAGCTCCCAGATGAAATCTGATCTCTTCCCTTCTAGGAGGGTGCTATAATCAGTACAGTATGTGTGTTCTAAGATTGCACTCAATTAGAGTCCTCTGCCTAAAAAAATGCAGTGCAGTGAAGAGCAGTGTGTATTTGCAGTATCCTTGCTATCCCAAGCCAACTTCCCACACGGCAATTAATTTACTCATTTTGTTTTCAGTAAGGTTCCTTTTACAGAGGCTTTTGCATTGCACATTCCTGTTACACAGAGCCTCTGCTGGCATCTGATCTTGAGCTGTAATTTACTGACCAACATCATAAAATCTGCCTGCCCTTACATGGCCCCTGAGTGAGAGGAAAGCCAGTTAGCATTGATGAACTTGTGATTCCTCTGGCCTTCAGATTATGAAAAAATTATAAACATACAGAAACACTGGTGTGGAAGTTAGTAATTAAGAAGAGAGGTAGAAGTTTGTAGAGCTGTCTTTTGGTTTGAAGTGGTCACCTGTGGTTTAGGCAGACCATTTTGAATTTGCACAGAAAAAGACTGAGAGTTTGCTGAAAGACATTTTCCAAAGCCAGAACTGTACTGTGGAGATGAAGTGGATGAGCTTTTCTACCCTCTTTTGCTGTAAAGTCAAGTAGAATAATCTGAGCACATTAAAGCACAATATTTGAATATTATGGAATGGTTTTATTTTCCCTGAGTGAAGCTGGAAAAATCAACATTTTACCATGATATAGCAAATACAGCAATTTTAAATAGAGAAAGATATATATCTTATCTGATCATGTTGTGCAAAATCTAAGGCTTGGCTATTTTGCAAGTCATTAATTTACGAATGTAGCTATAAAAGTCATCTGTTAATCATTCAGCCTTCTAGTATGTTTTAACCTTAAAGACTTACATGCTACTGTTAGAAATTAAAATGTTTTAATTATGCCTAATCATTGTGCCTTCAGTGAAGCTGCTAAGAATTTGAACTATTTTAGAACAAGTAGGTACCAGTCTACACTCTCACTCAGGTATAATCAGTAACCTTAATCAATATCCTGAAACTATAATGAAGACATAGAATATAATTGTATCATGGTGTGCAGTTTTGGGACCATTACCATGTTGCAGATTTTAAGTCTGCTCTGCTAATTTGCTCACCTGTTATTCAACCAGTCACAATTTTACAGTCTCTTGCCTTTTCTCTCTTTCTTTTCTCACACACTCATATTTTTCTTATAAATGCATCTGAAAAAGAATGAATGCACAGTGTCCCACCTGTCTCAGTGGGAGCCCAACATAATTCAAGGAATTAGCAGTTAAGGCTGTCATACTTAATGCAGGAACTATGAGTAGCTTCCCATTCCTCTCAGACCTGAACACATTAGGCCCACTATGATGATGCCTAAAGTTTTAGCTTTCATGTTTTTCAGATTCTGTGCTGCCTAGGGGTATAGTTCTGAGCTTCATATCATGTGTTAGCCAGCTCTCTTCACAGAGTACGGAGACAAAACAAATCCCTTTCCTGCTGAAGACCAAAGACATTGAGTACAACTTTCAGGCCCAAAAGCATAAACAAGGGTGGGCTGAAGGGAGGAACAAGAAGGATGAGACCTCACAATCCAAAGCTGTAATTGGACAATTACACCTCAAAACACAAATGGACCAAAACTTATATATGTGTGAAATCTCATGACCAGTCATCCATTTTATAGCCATTTTGTGTCCACCTTGGGTGTCGCCTTGTTCAGGCTTCTGTTCTGCCCAAGCTGTACCCTAAAGGCTGTTCAATAAATACCTACTTTATTCTCTAGCTCTGTCCAGTCTCTGTTCCAGGTCAGCCTTCTCAAGGTATCAATATGACAGAAAACCCTGCTGGTCTCTGCCACATGTTCAACAAGGTTAAGTGGTCTAATGTCTGTTTGAATCTTGTGTTTTATGACAGAGAGGATGTGTGCTCATTTTCTCATCTGTTTTTCAAGTGTTTACCCTTGGAGGGGAGGGGTAACTGTGGAGAAGTCAGAAATCTCTTTCTTAGAATCAATATTGCAGTCACTGGTGAGGCTGCACCTCAAGTGTTGTTTTCAGTTTTGGGCCCCTTGCTTCAAAAAGGACACCGGGGTGCTGGAGCTTGTCTCAAGAAGGGCAGTGAAGGTCATGAAGGATCTAGAGAACATATCTGATGAGTGGCTGAGGGAGCTGTGGGTGTTAGTCCGGAGGAAAGGAACCCTGGGGGGACCTTCAGGCTTTCTAACTCAAAGGCAGATGTAGCCAGGTGAGGCTTGGTTCTGTTTGCCATGTCTCAAATGAAAGGACAAGTGCTCAGAAGGAATCCAGAAAGGGTCTTGTGGGGTCTTGCAGAAGGTACAGAGACCAGTGAGTGTTTATTTGTAAGGGAACCCTCCTGAGGAGTTGTCCTAATGTGCCTAAATTGGACTGAAGGATTTGGACAGTTCCCAGTCTGGGTGACAGAAGAGGGGAAAGGAGCCCTTTATTTATGTTATCTCATAGTCCATGGCAAATACATGGTTAGGTAAGAACTGTGGCCTTCTGTTCACATTCAGCTATTTCAGTGCCCTTGTCATCCTTTCTTCTGTTGTCAGAATCTATGTGGGATGCAATTATTTAGGAAATGGCAGCAAATACTGTCGCTGAAATGCTTCTAGACTTCAGTATAGGCTCTGCAACAGATCATAAATGTCATGATCGCATATCGAGTATTCTAAAAGAGCAGATTATTTTAGGAAATAATATCAGATTGTGCATTTGGAGATCAGTGCTTGCCCAGAAGACAAAAAAACCCCACAATTATGGCTGACCCTCCAAATTCTCATATGTAAATGTCATATGAATAATATTCTTCACATGTTCTTCACATTCTTCAATTGTAAGAATGGCTCCTCCATTGTAATTGGCTGCCACACAGTAATGCCAAAATTTGTTATTTAAAATGGGACTCTTTTTGCAGTTAAGCTGAGCTATTCCCTAGCTCTGCATTGCCCCATCTGGCTCCTGATAGGCTTTGTGCTTTGATATCCCTCACAATTGTAGATCTCCAGGGACCCTGGGGAGGAGGCTGGGCCCAGCAGGGTCATGTTGCCCCACACAGGCTCCTGAAACTCTGATGAATGTGGCTAACAAAGGCAAATTAAGGGAGAGGAGAATTTTGCCCACAGCTATGGAAGAGAAGAGTTAGCTCTTGTTGATTTATCTCAGTGGGAAGCCACAGTGGTACATACAACATGTTAATGTTAGGGTGTTTTATTGTATCACTCTCATGCTGTGTTCATTTGTAGGGACAACATGATTTCCATAACATTTATTTTAGGGTCATTTTATTACTTTAATAATGCAGATTTAGGTTGTAATTAAAGCCAGTATGTTTTGTGTTAATAGCTTGCAGCTTTGTTCAGCATATGTTTAGATATTATAAAATTGCTTCAATAGACAATGAATTCATTTGTCCCTTTCACGTATTAAGATGCATGTGCACTTCATCAGGTTTATTCTCTGTGAATTTTGAATGTGGAATTTAATCATAAAGTCACATAGAGACCATGCCAAATTGGGAACTTGATGGATTATGACTGCCCTTGTGAAAGAAAGAACTAAGAAAACAAGAAATCATAATTGTATTTAATATTAAAATAATAAAACTTTGCCAATTTAGCCACATCTTAGCAATTATCCCACTACTCACTTACATGGCATTGTTAAATATGTTTCTGACTAGAATAAATTTATATGTTATGGATTTCATACTAGTCTAATAGATGAAACTATTTCCTTTAAAATTGCACCTTTCAATTAAATTTGATTATTCCTTTTCCTTTTCATTATTTGGCATTCTTTGTTTTCTGACATAATCCTTAGGGCACTTTATACAAAGGAGCAGTTTGGTTCCCTTTTGTTAATTTCCAATATTTTCTGACAATGAGCTTATGCTGTCCACATCATCTGTTACAAAGATTATTTTCACTTCCAGTTCCTTTAAACTGTTTCTTTTGTAACAGGACCCAGGCCCAAGAGGTGTTGTACATTTCTGATGAGGAATCAGGTACCTTCAACATTATGTGACTGCAGAGTCTACTCTGAGGCAGCTGAAACAATATTTGGTGAGGATTTAATAGACTTTTTTGTGACACCTAAATGTCATACACCAACCCAAAGCCTCGTTCATTAGTTTTGTTTTCCATCTATATATTACAGGGAAGAGAACTGGAAAAACATTGAACCAATGGGTTTTTCTTTTCGTCTTCTTCTCTATTCCTCTTTCCAATCGTTTGGGTTGTTTTTAAATTGGTTGGTTGGATTATTTTCTTTGTTTGTTGGTTTGGATTGATTTTCATTTTTTTGCATCAGAGAAAGAATAAGGGAATTACATCTCATTCTTATTTTGGTTTAGTAATAATCATTCTAGCACACTCTTTTTTATTCCAATATGAACAGCATGAAAAACATTAACAGCCCCCAACTACTTTTCTTTCTCTGGAACATCTCACATATCAAAATGTCTCATGAGATAAACAGGTAATTACCATGACCTTCAAAACTGAGGGTGTAGATATTTGGATATTTTCATTGGTTGAAAATCCTAGATCAAATTATATGGAATTTTGGGATTGGTAAAATCAGAATCTTAATTTGAATGTTATACAGTCAGTATTTTTATCTCTTCCTTATGCTCCCTCAATAAATTTCTCTTTATAGTAAGAAACGAAGAAACTAAAAGGTTTTCTATGGCATTTTGTTTTCATGTCATGATAGAGAAATTAAGAAATTTTAAATGTTTTTTAACTGAGTATTTTAAAAAAGGCATAATTAACATAACAGCTTAACTTCCAAATGTTTCCCTGCAGTCTTCTGAAAATAATAATCTACAAACATACTTATTCTTCAAGTTATTCTCAAAATAGTCTTAAATACACTATCTTTGTCTACCACTCCATGCGTGTGCTGCTCTAACAACAGGTGCCAGGTCTGAAGAACCTTAAAGGAAAGGGCTTCTGCCTAAGACAATATTTTCCAAAATCTGTGTTATAACCTGGACTTCTGGGTTGGACACATTTCAGCTCTAACTGTTTCACTTGTAGATGTTTCACTATGTCGAAGTGTCATATTGATATAAAATAAACCTGTTTGGTTGGTTTTTAGCTACTTTTTTTCTCTAACTTTTTTTCTTCTTTTTTCAGAAAGAAGAGTGAGAAAAGAGTTTGCGCCAGTGGATATCAGGCAGCATGGTTGCTGTGCTAATGAAAATTTGGAACACCGTTGCAAACTGGAGTGTTTGGCAGAAGCAGGAATTTCTCTGTGCTGTTTATGAGGTATATAAAAAGGTCAGTGTTATTTTATAGATTTTTAGCCTTAACAATTTTTTTTATGGTTTACTTTTTCTTGTTTTGTAACAGCCAAAAATTTTTGTTCTGGATATGGAATGTAACTTTTTTGATTGCCTGGCATATTCTGGGAAAATAAATTGTGTTTCAAAATTCCAGACACACTTTATATTATTAACAAAACATTGCTCCTGGAATAATAAATGGTGGGGTTATTTTAAGCGGTTGTGTTACATTTTCTAAATCTGCAAAAGAATCAGAACAATAAAAGAATGATCAAGGCTGGGTTTCTTTTGTTTTAACAGGCAGGTCATCAGTTGGTCTATTGGCAAAACTCCATTCATTGTAATGGACCTACATGTCTTTCCAGAAGTTGAAGATTTGGGCAATAGCTTCTTAAGTGGTTCAGAATCATTGTCTTTCTTCTAGCACTGCCAACAGTGCTAATTAGAAGATCATTTTTGTAATGCTAATCTTCTAATAGATAAAGGGCAATAAGTGCTCTTTTGGGCCACTGGACAAATGACATTGGCCAATATGAGCAAACATAAGATAGTGAAGTAAAACTCTGAATGTGCTAAAAATACACTGAGCCCATTTTAAATACTGGTAGTTTGTTTTTTAACTGAAATTCAGATGTTTTAAGTGCAATATTCAGTTGTCTTCCATTTGGAAAAATGGAAGGGATGATGTCTTTCATTTAGAAAAAAAATGAAGTCTCAGAGTTTGGACTCCTCTCTTTCTTCTTCATCTTCTTAATGATACTTCAGAAGAGAAAAAAAAAATCCCTAAAGTTCTATTTTGCTCCACCAGGTGCTTAGATTTTTGAGAAGCATTGGTACATTCTGAAATGCAGAGCAATGCATACAATGTCAAGTATAGACAAAGAGCTGCAAAAAGTGTTGGTGGTTTTATAAGATAGTATTCTTTCCTGCTCTGACTCCTGCAAAGAAATCTAACTACTCTCCTTTTGCTAGCAACATTTTTTTTTGTCTAGGTAGAGAATTGAATGTAAAGCAACACAATTAAAACCTACTGATTTCGGCAAGATCTCATTATTTCAATAGCTGAGAGACTGTGCTCCCCCTGTGTGGCCTGAAGTCCATAGGTATAACATGGTTCTAGCAGCTGTGAAAACACTCTGCCTTCCCTGTGTTTAGATACCTATCTGTGGCTAGGGAGCAACAGAGGAAGTCAAAACTCCAAGAATAGAGGGTAGAGAATGTATGGCCGGTGCATTTCTCCCCAGTCTTGCTAAGTAAAGCAAGTTTGAAAATTTCTCCTTTTGTCCTGCCAAGTTTATCAATCTGAACTTTCTCAAACACTGTGTGTGCCTAATTTCATTCTTCTAAAGACAGGGTCCTCCTGTCCTGTGAGGCTCAGGAGGGGTGAGTCCTCCTGTGAGTCTTGGAGGCTCAGGGCTTAAATCTTCCTCCCACAGAGGCTGGTGTAATTTATCCAATACAGAGGCATAGGTTGCAGGGTTAAATACAAAGAACACTGGTGGTTCCTCAAGAATATATTAAGTTCTAATATCTGGTTTTTAGTTCACTTGAAATGTGCAGTGGGTACAGAAAAGAGTTGTCAGACTTAAATTAGGAGTTGGGCTAAAGTTGTCCACCTGATTCAGTAGATGTTAGGGAGTTTCACAGCAGGAGATCAAATTAATCAAGATGTGAGAAACATAACATGTAAATGCTCTTTACCATGATAACATGTCCTTTCCAGAAAAACTGTTCCTGGAAAAATACTTTCCTTCTGGTTTTCCCTCAATGGTATATTTTTGGATTTTTGAAATAAGTGGTCAATCTGGAAAAACTACAAAGCTGAGCACAGCTTTGGTAACTGAATTTAGAGATGTATTTGAATTGTATCCCCTCTTCCTTCTCCATTTTTGCTGCCTTTCATAAATCGGGTATTGGAGTAATGCCTGAAAATTATTCTCTGATCTTCAGGCTCAAAAATACGTGGCACAGAAATCCTGGTGGGATTTCAGTCATCTGATATGGATGTCAGCACAATATGCAGCCTCCCCTTTTGGGAGGAGCTGTTGTCAGTACCTGCCTGGAGATGAATGAACAGATCATCCAGGCATTTTGGCATCTGTCAACCCTTCGGGCTGTTTCAGCATGTGTGCATTTGCCATTCTAGCCTTCAAAAGCAGCTACTGCTGTTCTGTAATTCACAGCCTATTTATTGCTAGGGGTCGTTTTTCTTTTAATTTATTTTAATTTGGGTTTTTTTTATGTCATTAAAAGCAGTAGTGAGGTCTATAAAACAAGCAAAAGCTTAGATAAACACCACAGCAGGCTGGTGAACTCTTCTAGGGACCCAGTTTTAGTCCATAAATTATAAGTCGCTACTCAAACTACAGGATTTTGGTATGAACTGTGTTCTTTTCTCTCTCCAGCTGCAGATGATTTCAAACCGTTATCACCTTTGCAGCTGGACCTATCACATACAAAGTTGATCATTGTAGGTCTTTTCCTACTGAATTATTCTATTCTATCTTCTCTCCCATGGAGGTGGAATTACTTCTCTTGACTCTAACTTTTCTACTCTCAGATCATGGATTTGATTGTCAGTCACTTTAGTCCCTTTTAGTATCAGTTTACCAAATACCTTTTAATGTAATTCCAAATTCTCATTGCAACTTCATATTTTATAATTATTATTTCACAGATTTTCCAGGCTCTGCAGGCTTTGTTTAAAAACAAACATGGCAAAACACACAATAATAACCCAAGGCCTCTTGCTGCAATAAATAGATTTGTTGAGGGAAGTATTTTATGCCTATGTCAGTCAGAGAATGAACTGAAGCCAGAAACTTTTCGGTGTTATGTTACTGATGAATTAATTAAGTTATTTTTAAACTGTAGGGATTGGATTCTTACTATGCCAGTCTCACTTGAATTTTTTGCTTCTTGTCCACCGCACTTTAGAGTGTAGGTACTACTTTTCAATATCTATCTATTTCTTGTGTCCTTATCATCATAAGGGGATATGGATGTACTTTAATCGTGGCCATCTAATATCTTGAGAACACAGTGAAATGGATAATCTGATGATATTTGCTTCATGTGGTAAAAATTACAGCAATACAGTGTCTTGGACAACACAAGCCAAGTAACTGCAGGTTGGCCCCAGTGTTTAATGAGTAGCCTGAGCTGGTATTTGGAGGGGTAGTACAACCCAGAAAGGATCATCTTAGCCTAAAATGGCAGAGTGCCTGCACCATTCTGGAAAAGATCCCAGGAGCTGAACCAGTTATTTTGTCACCGGGTCTTAAAATCAGTCTGTTTAGGGGTATGGAATGGCCTGAGTTGTTATCAGCATAAATTGTGAAATTGTTTATCTGGATAGCAGAAAAAGCTGCCTTGGTTGTGTTGAACACAGAGGTTTGCAAAGGTTTGGGAGATTTCCCATGCCTTTGTCTTCCCCTCAATGTCCACCTTGTTCCTGTCCTTGTGTGCTACTACGAGAGTGGCTCTGTTAGCACAGAACACAAGTGTGTGGCACGTAACACACGCTCTCAGCAGATGAAACAATCAGCAACATCTCTACTCCCTGCAACTCCCTAGCCAAGGCTCCACTCAGCTTGCTGTGTCCAAGTCAGAATTCCCTCATCTATTTGGAATTCTTGTTTTAAAAACACAGAAGCTGATTTTAGAAACGCTAAAGCCAATGAGAACTGCAAGAGCACTGCACCTCTGGGAATCCAGCCCACATCCCTTTTGTTTGAGTGTATGATTGATCCTAAATGAGAAACCTTTTGTATTTTGGAAAATAAGATGGAGCTGAAGCAAACTTCATACTTGGCAAAAACAGAATTGCTTTTGATGGAGACCAAGCATGGAAAATTCTGGTCTGGGAGGATTATGTTTGTCAAAGTTATGACAGGCCTGAACAGAGAGTTTTACATAGAAATCCCTCTCATTTTACTGTCTACAGTGACAGTAGAATATATTTATGCAAAAAAATATAATACGAGAAGTTAGATTTATACTCACCAAACAATTACTAGTAAGCAAAAACCAAAACCAGATCAGCATAATGATGTTTTTGTCAAGCGTAACAATTTTGGTTTGGCCCAAATACGCAGATACAGATTTGGACTCTCTGTCACAAGTTGCCAAACATTTGTTTTCATTTATATCTCTGTATTTGTACATGTGCTTATTGACAAAGGAGATTTGACTCCAAGAAGAACAGAGTTATTATCCAAATCCCAATACAGATCCCTGTATTGACTTCACTGGGAGTTGGATCAGCACCTTGGTGAGTATGTTCAAAAGAGAGTGTCCACAGTTAAACTATCAGTTCTTCATCCAACTCTCATTGAAAACAATTAAGTCTTTCCATTAACTTCGGTTACTCTTGGATCTAGGTTGAAAACACAAATTTTGTGTAATAGGACATATGGAGGCTATCCTATTAAGCATGTTTCAGTCACATGAGGACACAAGAATCTAAGGACAGAGGACTGAAAGCCAATATTAACTGAATATTGGAGGTTAGAAAAATGCAAAATTAGTAATTTTAAAAGCTATTTTAAAATAACTTTTTTTATTTTCTATTTGCTGCAATAAATCATTAGACTTCATTCTCTTTAAACCATTTTTAGCATTTAAAGATGACTGAACTGTGGCTGCCTCTTTGTCAGTTCTGGTTCAGAAAAGCATTCAGACAGCAGTTAAACAATGCAACTTAAGTGTCAGCATAACTCCTCTCTTAAGGAGGGGAGGAATTAAACACATGCTTTAGTGATTTCCTGACCTAAGGCTTTTATTTTCCTTCTGTGAATATTAGTGAAAGTACCTTTTTGTTCATAAGAGCACTCACGAAAAGCACATTTTGAGCCTCTGGCTCAGATTTGCTTAATCTAATCAAGGAAGAGAAAGTCACATGATGTATATTAGGTAACCAGTTGCACAATTTGTGGGTGATCATTAAATCATTTCAGATAGTAAAAATTGTAATAACTTGCAGTGTGCTCTCAGATAATTCATAAACATAATACAGAGCTGTTCTTAAGTTGTAGATGTTCTCTCAGGGAGGAATATTGGAAGACAAACACAAACTCCTGAAAGAAACTTAAGATAGACTGTTTTCTTATAAGGCAAAAACCTCCATAATTCCCTCCAAATGTGGAAGGAGCTTCTATTATCTGCATTTCTCTAAAGCTTTTCTGATTGAATACAATTACTTCCAGGCTAAACAGACTTGCAAACAGTTGTGCTTAAACTACACCTGTAGAAATTACAGAAGTACCTACAGTCTTCACAGACACCTTCAGGTACCTTTCAGACAATATTACCAATTTTATTTATGTGAGCTCAGATGAACACGGCATTTGTGTGAAAAAGGGCATATTTGTGAAACACTTTTGAGAACACATGGGAAAGCTTTTTTTCTTTATGTTTTATATCTTTATGTGCACATTCCATATGTTCTACTTAGGCAAACATTTAAGCAAAGATTTCTGGGTCAAATGACCTCATTTATTGTTTGTAAACTAAGCTATCTAATCTGGCTTACTATCTTTTCATCATATGGTATAAGTCAAATAAACTCATCTGTTGCTCAGGCTTACAATTATATGGCGTTTTCAACTCAGCAGCTGAACACGAGCTCAGGTCTGCTCCATTTCTGGGGCTAAAATGGAGCAGAGACCCTGCAGAGGAGTGCTTTGGGCCCCTGAACTCAGTGCCATGAGATTACTCATTTTTCATTCTTCTGGAGGAAATGCTTAGCTTTACTTCAACTGGCTATAGCTGATGCCAACCTGCCATCCAGAATCCATAAACACCCTGAAAATGGGGTAACTCCAGGAGCTGCTCCCTGGCCCAAGCATCTCTGTGCATGCGTCTCTTTATCACTGCAGAAAAGTATCTGCAGAGCGTTTTTGTTGTTATGGCAGCAGGTAGAATAGGCTGAGGACACAGAGGAGCATAAATACACTGATTTCCTTTTTCCTTTTTCCTCTACCTAGAAACATCCAAACTGCTTCAGCCTTCCTCTACCCACGTGTGAATAGAGAAAAATACTTTCTTGCTTTCTGTTCAGCAGAAGCTAGGATGTCCAGTGTTTTGGAAAAAGAATTTTGTAGATTTCTTGAATCAACAGGTAGGGTACATCCTTTAATGGTGAGGCAGTCTCGAATCTAAGTGACAAATTTTACTTTCTTCATCAGTGGGATGGCAATTCTGGGAGCTGGAATCACAGAAGGAATCAAGTAGGTTTATGGAAGAGCCTGGCTAGATATAAACTCCATCCTACAGAGGATCTACTCAGGAGTATTCTGTAGTTTTTCTTCCACTCAGCTGAGCATTAATTTTTTTTTTCCAGGGTCTGCAGTTTCATGTTAGTCTGTTACAGCTACAGGGGATATTAGTCAGTATTTCTCTGAAGTTCTGTTTCAGGTCAGAAAGACTAATCTCCAGTTAATCTTTGTCAAGTGTGAGGTGTTTTTTGAAAACTTACAGTCAGCCAGTAGAAAATGGCAGGCATTGGGATGTAGTGGACTTCAGGTTTCTGATCCTGGGCATTTCCTTTCAACTGCTGAGAAACCAGAGATTTACATCCCTTGTTTAGGGAACACAGTTGCATATGGAGGCTGTGGAATCACTTCAGCCCCTTGACATAACACCTGTGTCTTGGCCTTGGCAAGACAGACTATAGTCACCTGCTCAGCCTCCTCCCAATGGTGCTCTGTATGCAATGGTTTGCTCCAAATCTCCCCTCTCCTAAATGCCATGGCCCTGTGGTGTCTTCTTTCATGTGTGTCCCAAGTCCCCTGTTTTCCCCATAGGTCATTGACATTGCCTGCCCCTTGTCCCACCCCCATGCCCCAAGGTCATTTTGGCTGTTGAAACCTGTACTTAACCCCAAACCAAGGGGGCATCCCTCTCTTGGCGCTGGAGACTTCAGCTTCTGCAATAAACCTGGCCGGAACTGATCTGGGCTGCTGGAGGAAGGTTGCTGAGCTAGCCACGTGTGGATGTGTGAGCCCTGCCTCGCCTGAGCTTCCAAGCAGCCTTTCTCACCTGAGAGGTTTACTGGGGCCTAGGCTTTACTC
>WEIU01017149.1:4788-16844 GCA_013389925.1 Aegithalos caudatus | reverse complement strand
ATGTTCATGTATATAAGTAAATCCCCTCAGTATGAGTTAAGTTTCAGCTCATACTGGGTGAGTCACTGACTACTCACTAGCTAGATAGCTGCTCTATTTGCTCCTTCTAAAATTTTGTGTCATCAAATGGGCTATTACCAGTTCTCTAAATGTGACTACTTAAAAAAATTCTTCCAAAATTGTTGCAATGAAAGATGAAAATTATAACCACAGAAAGCCACAGAGACACTGATTTAAATTTACTCTTGGTGTATCCCCAGTGGAGTCAGTGGAATCAAGCCTATATTTGATCTGAGCTTCCCATCTTTAATGTAAAAGCCAAATCCACACTAAAAACTTAGTACTTAAATTGTTACTTGGGAAGGGGAAATACTTTTCAAACACCCTCAAAGGCTTCATGGGGTTAAAGAGCTTATGAGGAATCTGTATAAAACTGTGGGTTATTGCACACTTTTAATTCATAGTAGTTATTAGAAAACTTGATTTTTCTTTTTTGTTTGTTTGTTTGTTTGTTTGTTTGTTTGTTTGGGTTTTTTTTCTTTTTTCTGTTTTGTTTTCACTGCTGAAGACACTTTAATGTGGAGAAGTTATTTTTAGGTATACTGAAAGACAAGAGTAAAAAAGTTAGATAAGTGACTGGGTTCACAGTGATGGATTATGTACCCATATGCAGAACTGGAGTGCAAGGAAAGAGATTTTCATGACATCTACCAGTTCTGAATTCTTACCTGTAAATCCTGAATTTGAAAAATCTCCAGACTCTTTTAAACCTTGACTATGTCCATGCTTTCCACATATATTTCTACTTATTTTGGAGAAGTGGCTGTACTTTTCATGTGATTTTCAACTTAAACGCTAAAGGAAAATTAATAGGAGAGTTCAAATTGAGAGATAATGGGACAATTTTGCATGTAGGCATGTGATTAATTTTAGGCATAGCCAGTATAGAAAATCATGTCCCCTGAATAAGTTACACACCACCTTCTCAGCAAAGCAAAATTTCTCAAGAGGAAAATTGATTGCAATATAACCAGCTAAGATAAGATATGGAAGATAGAACCTTTCAGAATAATGATCTCTACACTTTTCTCTTTTTTTGATAATATGGTTTCCAGAAAAGCCAGAAGCTTGGGTGAATGGGAAATTAACATTAAAGGGAGTTGTCCTCTCAGCTATAAACCAAATTTTAATTAATCCAAGATTTATGCCAGGCACTTTGCTTGTAATATGACCTCTGAAAATATCTACAGCTGTTTCTGCAATCAAGAACATATTCAGTATTGGCTAAGTTTCCACAGGTAAAAAACAAAAATTGAGATAAAGGAGATAAATCATAGTTATGGCTACAATCAGGGTATGACCAGGGAATCACATGTACACGCATACACATTTCCACTGAATTGCAATAAATACCAAGATTTGTGCTAGCTATAGTGCATTATTGGGTATCCATAATTTACAGATTATTAAGCTAACCTTTTAAAAAGAACTTCTCACAGCATTAATCCGATTTAAATTTAAAATTAAAACATTCAGAAAAAGAGAAGCTCTATTAGCTGCATAATGTGAGGCAAATGGGAACACAGAATGCAGCTGAATTAAATTCAGCAAGAAAGTGAAACATTCTTTAGACATTAGTAAGTCTATAACTATGAAGCAAAAAAAAAAAAATTACTTTTTCATTTTCCTCAACAACATAACAGCGTGATCTGAGACTGAAGTCAGTATCTATATTTAAGAAAGAACCATAGAAACCAGTTGAAGGTGCGCAGCATGGAGAACATTCTGAGACAGAAAGTATGGTAAGATATGGCATCATATAAAAATAGGCTCAGATTTTCATATCCTATCATTCTTAGAGATTTAATTGTACCGAAGTAGCAGGATTCCTATGTAGCACAAGAATTAATGACTGCATCTTTATTAGCCATATGTATAATGATAAATACTATAGTTGACATACCACAAGATCACAGAATAAGATAGGTTGGAAATGGCCTCTGAAATCATTGAGTACAACCTTTTACCAAACACCACCATGTTAACCAGATCATGTCACTAAATGCCACATTTCTGTCTTTCTTTAGACACATTAAAGGATGGCAACTCCAAAACCTCTCTGGTCAGCCTATTCCAATGTCTAATCACAATTTCTATTACAAAATTCTTCCTAATGTCCAAATAAACCTCCCCTGATGCAGTTTAAGATTATCACTTCTTGTCCTGTCTTTTGTTGCCTGGGAGAAGAGACCAACCCCCATCTGCTACTCCCTCCTCTCAGGCAGTAATAGAGATTGATAAGGTCTCCTCTGAGCTTCCTTTCCTCCAGCCAAAACACTCCCAGCCCCCTCAGCTGCTCCTCATCAGACTTTTGCCCAGCCCCTAATGAAATCTTCATCACATTTCTCTGGACACACTCCAGCCCCTCAATGTCAGCCCAGAACTGAACGCAGCACTTGAAGTGTGGCCTCACCAGCGCCCAGCACAGGGGAACCACTTCCCTGATCCTGATGGCCACTCTATTTCTGATACAGGCCAGGTTATCACCCTTCTTGGATACCTTTTGGACACCTTCTTGGTCACCTCTGGAACATTGTTAGCTCATGTTTAGCCACTGTTGGCCATATATATCTGGTATTAACAGTATAAGTGTGAGAGGAAGCATTAAAGATTTGTAATAGCCTTTGAATTTGATGTTTGAGCCTTAGAGTTTGATGTTCACTAGTCTTTGAAAAACTGATTTTGATTTTTTTTTTTTGTAATTGTTTTTGATATTCGAAATTCACTTTTTATATTTTATATAATTGTACTCAGTCTTTCTGGAATCGAGCTATTTTTTCTTCATAGCAGCTCAGATGATACAGTGTTTTAGACTGGAGATCAGAGCAGTGTTGGTAAAAACCCAATGTTCTAGCTGTTGCTGAGTAGTGCTTGGCGCAGCATCAATATCGTTTCTGTTTCCTCAGCTGACCCTCCAATGGGCTGAGAGGGGCCACAGCTGAGACAGTTGATCCAAAGTGTCCCAAGGGAAATCCTATGCCATATAGCATCAGTAAGTAATAACAGTTCAAGGCAAGGAGAAGAGAGCTGGGACAATAATGGTTATCACATTTGTCTCCCCATGAAATTGATACACATGCTGAGGCATTGCTTTCCTTGAAATGGCTAAACACTTGTTCATAAGGAATTATGAAGGAATTCTTTATTTGCTTTTGTTGCACAAACAGTATTGGTTTTGTTTGTTGTTTTTTTTTTTTTTAATCTCTCAATCCATGTATTTCTTTCACATTTGTCCTTCTGATTCTCTCCCCCATCTCTGTGGGAGAATGGACAAGTGACTTGATGAGGACTTAGGTGTTGTCCAGGGTCAGCCTGCTGCTGTGATATTGCCTGTTGGAGTGTGAATGTAGGGGCCCCAGTGTGAGCTGAACAGGAAAAGACTTAACATATTACCTCACCATAATTAGGTCAGTTATGTACAAACATTATAAACTAAGGTGGCTCTTTTTAAGCTCTTAGTGCCTCTGAAATAGAAATTCATTCGAGTTTTCTTGTATGTATGTCAGGATACATATGAAACAACTAAAAATGGTTTGTCAACATGTTTCTAAATGACACAGAAAACATAATCACCCTTTCTTTTCAGTTTTGTATTTTGTTCTTTGCCAATGGTTTCCTATATTTTAATTTAGTTAAAAAACTTTAACACCACATTATCAGTCCAGCTCACTCCTACTGAGCTGATTTACCCTGGTTTATCTCTGTTGAGTACATGTTCATCTCCCCACACAGGGCAATTGGAAATATGTGTAAAATAATTCTTTATTTGAATATAAATAGAGAGATGCCAAGTGTAGCTCTGTGTTCTAAATATTTCAGCAAAAACCTGAGACATGGATGCAAGACTGAGGTTCTATAAAGTCTAAAAGTTAGCTAATTGTTAAAAATAAGGGATCATATTTTCTTAAACTTTTTTTGGTTCATATTTCTTCCACATATCCAGGGAAGGAATAGAAGCACGTAGCTCAAAGATTCAAGTAGTTTTGTATTATATAAAATAAATATTTATAATTGTAATTACATATTTTCATCACTAAATTAATGTTTAAAGCTTATAAATCATATTTTAATCACTATAATTTTAAGCCTATATTTTAATCACTATAATTAATGTTTTAACTACAAATAGACCTTCTAAGAACTCTGATCCTGTGATGAGGAACTTCTGGCCATGCAGCCATCAGGGGAGATAGGGAGAGGACAGCAAGAACCCACAACTGGATAAAGATATTATGTAATGGGTGAGCACTGCCTCATGGGTCAGGCAGGAAGGGTTACAGTGAATGGGGTTACATCCGACTGGGGACCTGTCACCAGGGGGGTTCCACAGGGCTCCATCCTCACACCTCTGCTCTTCAACATCTTCATACAGTACTTGGATACACAACTGGAAGGGATACTAAGATCACAGATGATACAAAACTGGGGGCAGCTGTTGATTCCCTCAAAGGCAGGGAGGCCCTGCACACAGACAGCAAAAATCAGAGGGCTGGGCAATCACCAACCATACAAAGTTCAACAAGTGAGAGTGCCAGATTCTGTACCTGCAGTAGGGCAGCCCTGGAAGTATGGACAGACTGGGGAATGAGAGAATGGAGAGCAGTGTCATGGAAAGGGACATGGGGTCCTGACTGATGGCAAGTTGAACATGAGTAAGCAGTGCCCTGTCAGCCAGGTGGGCCAGCTGTGTCCTGGGGGTGTCAGGCACAGCATTGCCAGCCATGGACAATATTGTCCCACACTGCTCTGAAATGGAGTGGCCTCACTTTGCATGCTTTGGGCACATGGTGTGGCTCCTGGGGATGGCACTGCAAAAGGTGGTGGATGCCTTCCAATTCAGCATATTCTCTGATTCTCTGATTCTGTGATCTTTGCTCCTTGTGGAAGTGATGCTGAGTTGCCATCTTGCAATCCCCTGTTTCTTTTTTTATCCTAGGATTTTATATTATCTGCCAGGAGTGTTTTGTCTCTTGAATTTTTAGGCTGCTAACTAAGAACCATCTGAACAATCTTAGCTCTGCCTGCAATATTACTTGTCTCACTATATGTCTCTACCCTATGAACTTCCTCACAGCCTGGCAATTCCCTCAGCAGCCTGAGCCAAGGTTACATAGCTGAAGCAGGCTCAAATTTACCTTCAATGACAGATGGTTGAAGTTCTAGCAGGAAGGTTAATGTACCACTTTCCTTCTATAGGATTTGTCTTAGCTTTCAGAATGTACAACTTAGAGAAGGAGTCTCACTTCATTATTCCTCCCACAGACTGATTTTGGACTGATCTTAAAAGGTGTTCCTAAACGTTACTGCTATTTTCTGAAGTTACCTCAGCTGTTTTGATGTTTTATATGATGTTTTTAATACAATCAGTGATAACATTTTGGGGTTTTGTAATGCAGTAGTTGACTTGCTTCAGTCTGGTTGTCTCCTTTTGTCTCCTATTCAACAATTTTTTTTTTTTTTTTTCTTTTTTTTTTTTTTCTTTTTTTTAATGTGAAGCTATGTGTTTGAATGAGACTTGGTAATTGTTTGTCTTCAACTCATTTGAATGATGTAAATGTTTCTATCTTACAAGACCAGACACACACATGCAGAAAATATACAGATACATAACTAACAATACAAAGAAAATATGTTGACAATTACTGATTGCTTTTCCCATTTTATCTCATCAAATTATGTGAAATATGACGCCTTACCACAATGCAACTCATTAGAAACAGTAATTCTTGAGTGTTTAAAATACCTATGCAAGATGAAAACATGTGCCAGTGTCCCATAAGGAATGTCAACCCTAGGAAACTGAAAAACCCTGAGGTTACACGGCATATGAATCTCTTAGACCTGGAGTAGAAAACTGATTAATTTATGTTCTGTGTATTATAGTGATTATTGATCTTCAGTATATCCTTTTGCCATTCCATCTGCCAACATTTAGTGCTGAAGGGAACTTTCCTTTTTAGTTGTATAATCTAACAGCATAAGAAAAATTCAGGTTTAGAATCATGTCTTCAAATCAATGCACCAGTGAAACAAAAGGACATTCTGAAGAAGGTAATATTCATAGACTCATGAACTTTCCTACTGGTTCCACTGTTTTTTACACTGCTTCAACATTTTTGCCTGAACCTCTTTAGTTCATATCTATGTCTAGAGTGTCTACTAGCCTAGGCTTAGAACAAAAATTGGCATAAAATGTCATTGAAGAAGTCAATCATACCTAAACATCTGATGTTCAAATAGTTCAGTAAGTAAGGGTTTGAACTTCTGAATTCATTGTCTTGCTGCAAGAACCTTATTGCTTCCAAAAAGCATCACAGTGTATTCCTATGTAATATTGGACTGGCATGAATTTTTTTGAGTATTATATGATTTGGGTGTAATTTTATGTCCTGTCTGATTTTGATAGTAACAGCAGCTGAAAAAGCCCATAAACCCGGAAAACAGATTTGAACCTTATTTGCTTACTTGGATTGTGATGATAGTTTGATTGTAATACACAGATTTTCATATTTCTGCTGGAATCAATCAAGCGGAGAAATATTAAATTGAAATTTTAAAATATTAATATCAAGTGGAGAAATATTAAATTGAAATTTTACAAATTTGAAAACATACAAACATTACATCAAATTATATTAATGCTTAGAAAAACAAGAGCAAAAACTAGTGTATACAAGAGGTTTATTTTTTACATTAAAATGAATTTATTAAAATGATTGACTAAGTAATCCATATTTTATAATGACAAAACCAAAACATCACTAACATACAATATCTTTATCAGTCCTATTCTTTTTGTCATTTAATTCCATCCTGCTCATCTCATGCCAATTTATCCACCATATATTTTCTTCATTTTTCTAACAAATAGAAAAAATATTCAAATAATTTTACTTCCTATGCCAATATTTTTCCTTAACTGTAAATAGACATGATATAAGATTTTAAGATGCTGATGTCAGTATAAGCACATAAATTTTGGTTTGTGTTGATCTTTTTTTGTTTGTTTGTTTGCAGGTTTTTTGGTTTGGGGTTTTATTAGATTTCTTTATTGATTGTATTCCAGATTATGATGTCAGATCATGTACAACGTGCAGGGCTGACTATTAATCTTAGAAGCTTTATAAGCAAGCAGTCTACATAGCTGTCAAGAAGTCACATCATTTGTCTGCATGATCATACTGCATTCTCTAGACCTTTCAGATTTGAAAAGTCATAACCATTCAGAAATCATATATGCAAAATTCTGTATAAAATTACTATTTTAATGCTTATATAAGAGACATAAAGCAAACATACTTTGGAAATGCTTCCACCCTTTACTGTGAAAAAGGAAGTAAAAAGTATGATTATTCAGACCCTTGAACCAAACATTAATGGCATTTGGTTCATCTTANTTTTATTTATTTACTTATTTTTAGTACCAAGCTCATAGCAATTATATATTAACTTTAGATATAAAACTGAAATACACAAAAAAAACCCATACTATTGTTATCACTTCTTATTCCAGTATTCTTATACATATACATTTCTATTTGTTTGTAGTTGAAATGATTCCAGGGCTTCATAAAGCTTTATTCAAACTTTCTGCACATGAGTTAGTGCATTAACACGTATTTTCTGAGAGCTTAGAATGATAGAGAGGACACTGCATTTTCTTTTTATTCATAGTTCCCACTAATGACATTCTCCAAAGATTTCATATTCTAATTATGATTTCAAAACACTCACACAGTATGCTATGGGTAATTTCTGCATCATGAGTTTTTCAGTGACTTTTAATGTAAGCGTGTCTACTGGACAAGAAATTTTAGGATTTGTGACAGTTGTTCTGAATGAAAAAAATTTATGAAATTGATTTCATATAATTTTACTTCAGCAGTTTTTTATACACAGAAGTTGTTAATTTCATAGTATTTCTGACATGTTTATTATTTCTTTGTCTAATTTATCGCTGTTTCTCATCATTTTAGAACACAACACATATAACTATCTTTTTTGTTGGAGCTAGGCAGAGACAACATTCCTAAATATTTCCATTTTTAAGGACTTACATACACTTGAAATAAGTCCTATGGGCTCTCTCAAAAAAATCCTATTATTCTGACATAACACGGTAACATTTTCTTCAACATTTCCTTCAACATTTCCTATAGCTTTACCATCATAAAATATTGCATTTTTACTTACAAGGACAGTGTAAAATGCCTATATAAATAAACAAAATACTTTGTATTGAATTAAAAAATGTCCATTTTTATAAGACTTTTGCAGATGCTAACTGTGTACACAAAGTTTGCAATTTATTTTGCTTATTTTGCTGTACACTTATTTTGCTTACAGTTAGTCTCCCTGACAATATCTTCAAACATAGCCAGAAATTCTGAATACGTAGTGTTAAAATTATTTTCATTGGCATAAAAAATAGATATCAGTCTTGCAATCAATTTTTTTCATAATTTCCAACTGTAATGAAAAACATTAGTCTTAGTTTCTTCATGCTCAAAAATTGAACCCTAGTGTCTGAAACCATAATTTGATTATTACCATATCTACCCAGAAACGTCTTCACTTCTTTTTACTAGGCAATAATCATATATTATCACATATTATGTACATCTACATTATTTACTTGTTCATACAGATTGTTTAGTTGGTTTCCTAGTATTATTTTCAGACTTGATAGAAATTTTTTGTGTCAGCCAAAACCAAATAATTAACTTCAACACAAACCCAGGGGAAATTCTTCTTGAGAATCTCAGCTGCATGTTAGCCAAGGTGTTTCTAGTATTCTACTTCTGAAAGAAAAAGCAGGCATTTGAGTTTCCACCTCCAGCCCATTGTTTATTTGGAAACTGCAGGAGCAAAGATCAACCCACAGTGGAGCAAGTCAAAGTATTTATTGCTAGGATCCTATAAAAATGTCTCATAATTGAAACTATGGACCTGCAGAGACCCTTATTAGGATTTAATGGACTGGCAAGGTCAGCACTGCTTTCATTGTGAAAAAGAAAATCCTGTCTAGGAGTTTAATGAACACAATGACATTTCTGCATGCCCCCAAAAATTCCTGAGAGCATCTGGAACTGGTTTGATCTTGTTGGAACATTGACTTTTCTTCTTTCTTTTCAAAGTACTTTTTGTGATGAAGGCAAGTTTGTTTGTCTGCATATAGAGAGAAGGGGTTCTTGTTCAAAGGGAAAAATTGAAGACTTTTTCTTGAGAATTGCTTTTAAACCTAGTTGCAGTATCCTCCTCAGGAGAGAAATCTAATTCCACTCTTCAGCTCTCTGTAGTCCTCATGGGAAAGAGAAAGGCAATAACCAACATAATTATGCAAGGTTTAGGACACATATTGTCAGCATGACCTTACAAGGAGAATTGGGTTACTGCTAGGAATTTAGTTTGAATTAAAGTGGCTGTACATTCCTTAATCAAGTATTTGCAAATAATATCCAACAGTTTCATATCCTTTAATAGGGTCTAAGATCACCAGCCCTGTTACACATCCAGAAAAAAAATGGTACTTTTATTGATGGAATAATTTGTAAAAAATAGGAAGAAGAGGGGAAAAAAAAGTTCTTTCCATCTATAGCAACTTTGATTCCTTGAAATGGCTGCTATATGCATATCTCATTACCCAATTCATTCAGACTACTAGAGCTGGAGGGCTAACGTAGCCTTCTCACAGTCTCACAATATATATTACAGATATCAACAAGTCTTTGATGTTGTGAACCTATTAAATTTTAAGGTTAGCTTACACAGTGAGTACAATGTACATGAGTATATCAGGAGTACAACCACTACTTAGAAACCCATAGACAACAAGGTTTTAAGGTATTGACTCTCCAACCATTACTGCTTTTGGGGGGAAAGAGAATAAAAAGCTGTTATTCAGTGCCACATTAGAGAAATCATAAAATAAAAGAACCATAGAGTATGAAATACTCCCTCAAGTATCTCAAGTATTATCTGGTCCAACCTTTTTTGTCAAAAGCACAGTCCAGACAAAATGGCCCAGCACCTTGTCCACCTGAATCTTAAAAGTGTCCTACTTCAATCTCCCCAGGAGTAATTTACCCATTTGCCCTCATTATTTCCTTGCTACTTATTGTAAAAAGGTGCCCCTGTCTTCTCTGTAGTCACTGGAGAAAGGTGATAAATTCTCACCCAAATCTTCTTTTCTCAAACCTGAACAGGTCCAGCACTCTCATCCTTATTTCAGAGGGCGGGGATCTCTTTCTTATCTCTATGGCACTTCTCTGGAATGTTGTCAGACTGTCCACATCTTTTTGTATAGTGGGGTCTGAAACTGAGCACAGTATTCCAGCTGAGGCCTGACCAGAGCAGAGAAAATCAGAATGATGATTTTATCTCTGCTGGTCATGCCCTTTTTGAGACAGCCTAGCATCCCTTTGGCATTCTTTGCCACAGCATCTCAGAGGTCATTCATATTGAACTTGTCCACAGCCAGGTAGATCCCAGCCTGTTCTGCACTCCTGGGTTATGTTTTTCCAGGTGCAATACCTCACACTTATCTGCTTAGCCCACTCTTTCAGCCTATGCAGGTCTTTGCAGTGTGGCTCTCCCTGCCAAAGCACTCACTTCACCACTCAGTTTGGTATCAGTGGCAAAACTTTTAGGGTTACATTTGATCCTATTTTCCAGGCACTTATGAAAACATTAAGACAGCATTGAGCTCAGTATTTTTCCCTGAGGACACCACTTGTGCCAGGTTTGAAAACGACCTATTCACCCCCATTCTTGGGATGACACTGGTCAGCCACACCCACCATACAGACCACTGGTCTAAACTATAAGACAAGACTTTCTCTAAGAAGAGGCTGTGGAAGACCCTGTGAAAAACCTTGAAGAAATCCAGGGAGAGAGTGTCCACTACTAGTTCCACATCAACAAAGGAGATTACTTTGTTGTAGAAGGTGATCAAGCTTGTCAGGCACAGCTTGCATTTGTTGAATCCATGCTGGCTTTTCCCAATCATGTGCTTCATCTGATGTGTGATGGCCTCCAGGAGGATTTGTTCCATAACTTTCCTAGTCACTGAAGAAAGACTTTTGGGCTTATAATTTCCTGAATCCTCCTTTAAGCCCTTCTTGTTAGATGGGAGAGACAGCCTTGTTCCAGACTTCAGAGAAGATATCTGTGACTTCTCAAAGACTATGGAGAGCAGCCTCACAACGATGCCAACCTTACACTCTCAGGCAGGTATGGTCAGGCCCCATTGATCTGTGCAGCAGGTCAAACTCCTGTGAAAGTTCATGCACCAAATCTTCCCTCACTGACTCTTGGCCTGTGTTATCGCCAACCTGGATTGTTGTTCCCAAAGCCTGGGGTCAAACAGCATCTGTAAAGATGGCACTGAAGGAACCCTAGAGAACCTCTGCCTTTCCAGCATTACTGGTGACTAATTCACTTCTGCTTAACAGTGGGCCAGTATTCTGCTTATGCTTGGTCTTTACAAAGAACCCTTTCTCGTGGATTTTGACATCTTTGGCCAATTTCAAATCACCCTGAGATTTTGCTTTTCTAACTGAACCTTAGCACACCCTGGCACTGAACTTGTGGTTCTCAACAAGTATTTGTCCACTTTGCCATCCCTGGTATGTTTCTATTCTGTTTCAACTAGACTCAGAATCTTACAGACTGTACTCATCCATTGTGACTCTCCAGTCATGTGAGTTTTCACACCATATTACAGTTATTTCTACAATATCCCAACTTTCTGACCAGCCATGGAGGTCCAGTTCCTCTTATTTTTTCCCAAAACGGATGCATGCATTGGTACACATGTACTTGAGACGGTTGACCTAGAATATGTAGTAGATCAGAAGCAAAAATATGGCAAGTAAATAAAATATAGAAAGAATTCTTGTGATCAGAGGTGCGGCAGTTCACAGGGCATTCAAGAGCCTACAACTAGTGTAGTGGTAGGCTAGAGACATTTTCCAGTTGTGAGGTGCTGGTATCTA
>WEIU01017144.1:2058-12612 GCA_013389925.1 Aegithalos caudatus | reverse complement strand
TCTTTTCTTTTTCATTTGGTTTTTTTTTTTTTTTTTACATGGTTCACATCCAGTAGCTAAGTGATGGGAATTTCCAGTCTGGTCTTATATGTGTTTTATTTTATAGCCAAACCTGCACAGGTACTTTCTTGCCTTTATATGTTGTTTTCATGGGTCTTGTTTTCAGACTCTGTCCTTTTACTTGGGAAGTGATATCTATCTAGTATTTACATTTTTCTTCAGTCCTCAGCAAGAATAAATTATTCTGCCTTAATTTCCTTTCCTCTTCTTAGAAGACCATGACTGGAAAAACCTAGAAAAATTACTTCTAGTGCAGGGATTCCTAGAAGTACCTGTCTAGTGGAAAATCCATGTGAGCTTGCTTCCCTGTCCTGACATAACCACTGCTGAGATGTGTCTGTTGATGGGGGAGCGTGGAAGGTCTCTGTCATGGCATTAATAGGCCCAGCAAGCACTGAGTTAAAACAGGAGCACCTTGTCCAGCAGGACCTCCCTGCTTTCTGTTCCAGATAGCTTTTCAATCATTTTGAGTTGTGTCTGCTTCTATCATAGCTAAATTTTGACTTGTCAGTTTATTGTAGTAGTAAAATCAAGCAGCACTAATGGCAGTGTCCCTGCTCCAGAGCTACGTCTACTGTGCTGGCTTTTATCTGTGACTTTAAAACTCCTCAGGGCTTTGTCCCTGTTATTCAGTATAATTACATATTTTAAGCACTATGTAACTTTTGGCAATGCCAGCTTATATAACAGAATGCAGAAAAATATTTTTGATAGCATTGATAGTATGTATTTTTCATGAAGCAGGATGGATGATGTTTCAATTTATTTGTTTGGATTTGTGATAAAGCAAAATCTTATTAGAGAAAGCTAAATTATACTGCAATCTCTAGTAAAGCAGACATGCAATTGATTAAATAATTTACTACTTTTCCTTTTTCTTATCATTAATTGAATCTAGCCCATCTCAATTGGACAAACAGGGCTCTTTGAAGTTTTTCCTTTATGTCAGCTTGCATGTATGGCTCTATATAACCAGGTTTGAAGCTTGTGCTCAACCATTCTTGTAACAGTAATTAAATACAGTATTTTAAAAACAGCAGTAGAAAGCATGGTGATTATTGCTCCAGTACTTTGATGTAAGTCTTGCAGTATGGAGCAGCAGCTTTTTCCCCTGATTGCATCTACAAAAGCAAGGAATAATTCCACCAAAGCTATTAGGATTAATGAGAGAAGGGGTGGGAGAGAGGAGACCTGTATTCAGGATCGGCTGATTTTTCAAGAGTAAAGCAACTGAAAAAATAATAAGTTAAAATTTGGTAAATCTTTCATTAAAATCCCATGATTTTTAGGCCTTCTTTGATATTCCAGGTTAAAAGGCAAGTTTTGCTTATTATGGTAAATAAGTAAGAGTCATAAAAGTGGTTTGGGTTTAGTCAAAATGAGCATGAGCATGACCTTTTACCTGGTAAAAAACACCCAGAGACATTTTAGATCAAGGTGGTAAATGGGCAGCAGGAACTGAGAGGAAATAAATGAAATCAACTTTCTTTTGTTGATTACCTGGAGGTAATCAGCAGAATTAGCTCTACTCTGGATTTGTTGCATGTAGCATTGCTCAGAAGTGCAAATCTCTTATGGGGATGGTGAACTGCTATCTGATTTGAGCTAACTATGCCATTGGGTGTCATTAATGAGCCTTCTAAGAAAAAGGGAAACAATTTGCTAGGAATGGGAGAAGGAGAAAGAGGAGGGGGTCGTAAATTGTTTGAAAAGCAAGAAATGGACCAAAAGTTTTTAGATATCACACAATTGTTGAAGTCTGGGAGGCATCCCTGGAAATAATCAGGTCTAACTCCCTTTCTCAAAGAATGATCAGCTAAAACAGATTGCCTAAAGCCATGTTCAGCTGGATTTTTAATGTCTCCAAGGAGATTCCAAGACTTCTCTGGACAGCCTGTTCCATTACCTCACAGAGAGAAAGATTTTTCTTAAGTAAAAAGACAACTTCTTTTATGTCAATTTCTGTCAATTTGTACTTATTGTCCCTTGTCCTCTCTCTGGAACCACTGACAAGAGTCTACTTTTTTCTTCTTACTCTTTCTCATCAGTTATTTACACTGATGAGATCCTTCCTGAATCCTTTTTTCTCCAGGCTGAACAGTCACTGCTGTCTCAACTTCTGGTATGACAGGTGCCCTACAATAATGTTAATGACCCTTTGCTGAACTTCCTTTCATGTATCTATGTCTCCTTTGTACTGGAGAGTCCAGAATGGGACACTGTAAATCATGACATGACGGTAAATGTATTCAGGGTGTGGAAATAGGAATAAAAAAAAAAAATAAAAAAAAAAAAAAAAAGGCAGCATCAGAAGCCAGGTAGCTGCACCTAAGTGAGGAACAGCCTAGACTAGTGATCCTCTATATCCACATTGTCCTAAGCAGTGCAGACTCAGGTGCTTTTGCATCTTCAGCAGCAATTTTGTGCAAATAAGATTTTTATTTATTTTTAAATCTCAAACCCTCCAAAACTACAGAGGAAATACCGAGGGTAAACAAGAAGGAGTGCTCTTGAGTACTCTTGTTTTTTTTGCTTCATCGAGAAATGGTTTCCACACATTTATATGAATGCAATGTGGAGTTTATGACAGGAAAAGAAATAGAAGAAAGAGGAAATGTCTCTTAAGCTATTCCATAGGTGTATTCAGAATCTCTCATGTGGGCTCTGAGGAAGGGCAATGTGAGTTTGATTTGAGTTCGGAATATGTGTCTATTGACAGAATGCTGAATTTGATCTGATGTATTTCATTATCTCAGGAGGGCCTTTTTAATTCAGGCTTAGCTCTATATAAAGCAGGTTAATCTTGGCTAGCTCATAGATTGGACAGAATGAACTCATTATCTCCTGTAATGCACTGTGTAGACTCATGTGGGCCATTGCCAGAAGGACTGTAATCTGCCATGGAAGCTGTTGGCTTGGAAAAGGCAGGCAAGAAGGCCAGAGTAAAGTCTGGTTTGAGTGAAGTGAGTGAGCAAGTATGGCATTCAGAATTCATGACTTTAAATCCCAAGGCAGGTAACAAAAGCGGAGGAAAGGTAACATTTTCTTGGAGTCTGTAGAGAGGTCAAATGGGGTGTAAGTAGAAATAATCCAGAACTGTTTAAAAGTTGAGCAAGACAGAGGCAATGCTTTGAAAGTAAGTCTAAGAAGGTAGAGAAGACAGGTGGATGACAGCAGGGAGGGCTTTAGGAAGAGTGTCAATCAGGTTTTCAGAAACAGACAAGTGGGCAGATAAATGGAAGCAATATATGCTGTCACATAAAACAATATACTAATGTACTTTTAAGAAGCAAGACTGTCTAAATAGCTGGTTCATGAAGGAATGTCTGATGCTTCTAAACACAAAAATGTATTGCAATTTATTTAATTCATAAAGAAGCTGTGGTGAAGTACAGTGCAGTTGATATTTACTCTCTCTCTCTATTCCTACTCCTTTATAATCAGAGGGCAAAGACACAAAGTTGTTGAAGATTTTTCCAGCTGCAGTTTCTCTCTTTACAGTATAATCAACACACAGCTGCTTTAGAGCACACTTCAGGTTGATCATATGGATTTAGTTCTGCTGATGGCTGCCTGCATGTTTTTATTTGAGAAAGCTTACTCATGTCATTCTGTAATGGTTCTTATTTCCATTTTAGGTCAGTATGCTTATGATGGCAAACTGCTATAAATGGCTCCACCAGGTGCAGGCATAAGAAACCAAGCAGAAGAATCTATCATCACAGTATACCCACAAGTTTTACCCTTGACAGCACTGTTTCTCTTCTGCAAGTTACAAACCCTATGTTTCCAAATAAGTTGTCATAACATTCCATAAAAAAAGATGTTATATTACAGCATTATAATTTGTGAGGCTCTTGATCTTTTATAGTGGAAGTCAAATGCCTATTATGCATTTGGAAGGTGATGGGCACTTGAGGTTGTGATGTGCTGTGAGTTATCTTTAGACTCATTTGTGTAAATGTACCAGCTTACATGGTAACCAACAGCCATAGCATAGGTGTCCTTTTCATATCTGAGACAGATCTGACTATAAAATATAGTTCTTTCACACTGCATTAGGGTAAGCAGTAGGTAGCTCACTTTTCTTTTTATTCTGAACGGAAATACACAAGTGCATATATGTTCCATAAATCCCACAGGCCTGTCATCAGCCTTCCCATGCCAATCCAGCAGCTGCTTGTGTTTTTGAAATTATTATACTTTTCTTTGTATCCATAAAAACCTTAAGGGTTTTGTTTTTGTTTGGGAGTTGTGTTTTGGTTTATCCCTCAAATGGAGAAAAGTATTTCACAAATGATCTAGGAATTATTTACAAATAGGAATAATTTATAAAAAATCAGTTAGGGCTAGGGCTTAAACCATGTACGGCTTGTGTCTCTTGCACAGTGTAGGTGAGGAAAAAAAAGAATCAAAATTATTTGCATGTGTCATTGGTAAACTGCAAAATGTTTCCTAAAGGCAAATATTGGAACTTATTTAGTGTCAATTGAGTGTTTTGTCTTAGAAATACCCTTGTTTACAAAGATCTTATACAAATTTGAATGTATTCTATTATAGTATTTTAATCTTTTGTGTTTTACATCATGCTTATATTCTACTTTTCTCTCTTTCTCTTTCCCAGAGGTACCTCAGAGGAATTGTGGCAATTAACAATCTCCCACATGACATGTGATGATTCATTTTGCTTAAATCTTTTGTATGTTTTGACCATGGAAATTACCTGCCACAACCCACTTTTTCTGAGAGTTTGCATGAACAGTAGTTGGGTGAACTGTGATTTTCAGGTGATAAAATATTCCAAGAAAGGTGATTGAAAGGACAAAGTAATGGTGTAACATGTAAGGAAATGGAACATGAGAGAAAACTTCAACTGTTTAGAATTGCATGTAATTCTTCTGTTAACTCTTTTTTATTGTTATTATTTTTAAGTATTCCTGCGCAAGTGCCAGAAATATGTGGCTGTGTGGGATGTGTAGTTTCTCTGAATTACACATTCTTGTATCTTAGAGTTGTCAGTTTTCCTAGACACTTCAGCTGTGTCATTTCTGCTCTGCTTTTGCTTAAAACAATACTGAAGTGTTGCAGGGTTGTATTGTACAATGCTACTCAGAAACCATAGGGCTTTTTAATTCTATCTATAGCATATTATTATGCTTCGAAAGCAATAGCTGATCATTGCATTATTTTTAAGTTACTTTTATCACAAGATTAAAAGAGAGACCCTTACAATTGAAATTCAGATTTCCTCTTGTGTTTCTTGACTTTTTTTGTCTGCATCTGTACTAAAAATGATACTGTCAAGGTAGCTGGAACTCATTCATAAAGTGATCTGCCTTGACAGTTGTACCATCTGGAAGCTGTTACCTTTTTAAAGGGAAGGATGCTTTTTTTTTTTTTTTTTTTCCTAGTGGTAGAGATTTTTATTTAGAGTCATAATTGTAACCAAGTAATGCTTAGCACATCTGAATAAAGGAACATGTGAATACAGGGGACAGTGCAAATATCCCTTCAAGCCAGGTTGGTTTCTCAGGAAGCTGGTCTCAGAGCACAGGTGAAGACTCCAAGTGGCGTGTTTTGACTTGCACTGGTTGTCTGTGACCCCAAAGGTTTTTTTAGGACAGCGGTGGCTTGGCTTTGCTTTTCCTGTGTTTCCTGCCAGGCTTTACTGCCCTTAGCTGGGCCTGCTGAGAGCTTGGTGCAAACTGTCAGGATCAGAAGGTTGAATACATTTCGTGCTCTAAAAATGTATGGGGGTCACTGTTCATCTTGACTGTTTGGAAAGCACTAAAATAGGAGTGTGCAGTGCTTGCAGTATTTATCATTTCACAATAGATGGGGGGTATCAGTCTGTGCAAATGTTCTAGTTGAATTTCTTCATGACAACTCTGGAGCTGCACCACTACCCGCAATGGGCTACAGCCATGTCTTGATTTTGGATATAGCAAAACTGTCTGCTGCTGTTGTTTTAGTCCAGAACAATAACTGCCAAACTGTGGCATACCTTTATTCACAATTCAGACAACATCTATTCCAGAGCAGCATGCAAACCAATAATATGACATCTTGCTCCTTTATTCACAGAGGAGATGAATGACAGCTGGTAGCCAGTAAATGGCCCCTCCTGTATCTGTGTTTGGCACAGAGATGTGCCAGCTACTACCATTGCCATATGGAAGAGGTGGAACCAGAGCCTTCCTAAGTGTGTGTAACTCTGCCCTGACTCTGCAGGAGAGGCTGCTCATTATACAGGGAACCACTGTGGAAAAATTGGCATATTAGAAAGCACCACAAGCAAGAGAGATTAGCCAGAGAGCTAAGGGGCATTTCCACATATTTTATCAATACTTATCTAGCTTTCATGTGCTGTTTTGTTTAAAGAAGCTTATGCCAGAGATGATGATGATGTAAAATACATTTTCAGTTTAACTTAATATCAGCCTTAAGTGATTCCTTGCTCCCTACCATTCCAATGGGACTTAGAAATACTAAACTAGCATGTATGAAGATGGCATCACACTGTCCACACTATGTCACACTCAATACTTTGCTTGGAAAACTCATTTTAAAGCATTCTTTAAAACAGTGGTATATTTGAGGTGACTTTAGCAGTTTATGCTCATTAGGTGGCACTACAGGAGCTAAAAGATGTGATAATCTTTAAATCATTCTTATCATATTTGACTCATTTAACCACTGTAAATGTATTTTTAAGTTTGGTGACTATCATAGGTTTGAGAGTCTTCATAGTCCAGTTTTATTTCATGTTTGTGGTTCTACCTGTAGGCTGCTACACTAGATTGATTGCTGGAGACCATCTACTCAACATGCTAAATATTACTATTACTGAATTTTTCTTTCAGTTCTAGTAAAATGAAAAGGAGAAACAGCTATGCATGGATGAAAACATTAGAGTATGTAGTACTTCTGGAACTTATCTGCTTCTTGTAAGTTACCTTGATGGTTAAGAGATATCATGAACCATTTAAATAACTAAATAAATTATTTAATTCAAGTTTCCTTAACTGCTCCATCTTACCAAAGAAAAAATAATCGTGATTTCTGAATCATTATTGTACATAGCATTTCAAAAGTGGAAGGTAATGAAAGAGTTTGAGCCATATCTATACTCTGTTCTAGACTTCTGACTGATTAGTCTAGTCCAAGTGTACTATGGAGATCAAGCAGTGCTTGATATTGGTTTCAATAAAGCACTGTTTAGCTTTCCATCATGTTACTTCTACTGTTTTTGTCCTACATAATTTTCCTTAATGCTGCACAGGGTTCATTGCATCCAACCTTATTTCCATGTAGTGTTTTTACTTGAATTTTTCATAGTTACCTATGAAAGTAAAAAGACAATGCTGAGCTTCCTTCAAGACTCAAATATCTCCAGATTATTGTAGTTATTTTCCTGACATTTCCACGGAAAAAGTTGAACTCTGAGCAAAGCAAAGTGTGAGTAATTCTACCTTGCTGTCACATTTTGAAGAGGCATACAGAAGGTCAAAGTGTTCCTGCAGATCAGAAGCTCTGAAAAGTTGCTGAAGGGCATTGTCTGCATAGACAGGTTTGAGTAACTCATGAAGGAATAAAACAATTAAAGTAGGTTCATGGCCTGGGGGTTATTTGACTGAACAACTTTGTAACTAGATAACCAGAACTTAAGCTTATACAAATTTTTCAATTAAAAATAAACAAAAATTTTACAAATACTTTGAGGCATTTTAAAAGCTGTCTTTTAAAGAAAACACTGTTTTCTGAAGTACTTTTTTTCTGATAACTTTTCTAAATCATTCTTTCAACAATGTCAAACAGTTTGAAGTAGTCTCCCAAACTGGAGTATTTTGTGGGTTTGAAGGTGACAGCATCAAAGAAAATTCAATATTTGCAAACATGTTAGTACTTATTCATAATATACCCTGATATTGCATGATTGATAAAACTAAAGGAGAATATTTTCTTCATCCGAACTGCTGAATTTTGTTGTGATGGGTACAGCAAGCAAGGTTGTCCTTCTGCATTGACCTTTCTAAAGCTGAACATGTCAGATTCTCATCACAGATGGCATTGCTTAGAGGTTCTATGTCAGATCCCTTGTCACTGAGATTGTGTTTGAATTTTGGGTCAGTAAACTATAGGCTGATAAAAACCTTGGGAGTTATTTGGACATTATCTGAAAATGCAGCTCTTAAAATCAACTATGATACTATTATCTATTACGAAGTTGATAAAATTTTTTTTTGCCATCAAAATCAGGTGAAAGAAAAGCTTCCCTTCCAAAAAAACTAGTCATATTTTACATAAATTCTGAAAATACTAAAAAAGCATTGTTTAGTAATTCTTGGTCAAAAAGAGAGCAAGCAGTTGACACCAAGTCTGACTTGGTGCTGGTTTTAAGCATTTCACAAGATTAAACATCTGGTGAGGCCGCTTTAATCCCAATTTTAATAATATCCCATTTAGATAATGAACTTCTGACTTTCATGTGCTTGAAGCTAAGCCTTTCCTCATGTGCAAGCTTGCACATGAATCTGTAACACACAGGGAAGGACATCTGGATCTGGATTTAATTCCATGTTTCCACAACCAAGTGTTGAAAAAATAACATAAACTTAAGACTTGGTGTTTGCAATTCATTTTATTAATTGGAGCACAGTTATCAACAAGAGCTTGAGTGTTACAAGCAACATTAAAAGCATTACTTTGATATATTCAAGTATGGTGAAACACACCCTTCTATGTACAGATTTTGTTGCAAAGATGGAAGATATTGAAGTCAAGCCATTGTTACTGGGCTCAGTTACAGTGAAATGATAGTGTTTAAGGTGTCTTATGGGGCTTGTTGCTGATAATGGGACATGAAAAATTCCTGGTATGAGCTGTGCTTGTGGAGCCTCTCTGTCTTAATTAAAAGCTCCTGCCTAGCTGCCAATTTGTGTCATTATTTTATGTTGTAAAAACTACCAAATGTATATCATAATAAAACTGAATTTCACAGTAAACTGAAATACAGTATGTTTAATCAAATGAGAGGCATTTTAAATAATAGAACAGGAGTAAAACTGCCTGTGAAGGACTCTAAGTAGAGTCAAGTGATAATCATTAAAGTATTTTGAAACTATGAGACATTTAATGTAATAGAAATGGAAATAGAATGCAAACACACTGTGAAATTCATAACTCATTTCTCTCTGGCTGCAAACACAGCAAATGCATATAAGGTATTTTAGGTTAATCAGACTAGTACATGTAGAGTCTCTGTAATTTCATTGGGAGAAGTCCATGCTTTTTTTGGTTTTGTCATGTAATTAACATAAAAAAAGAAAAAATAGTTGTGGTTTCAGTAGCTCACTATATATTTTTATGCTTTCAATGCATTGTATTATTAATGTGTATGGACTCTATTATTGTTTCCATTCCTTGTTTTTATTTACAATTGGAGATTTTAAAACATTTTGTAGCAATGACCAATGTAAAATTCAGGCATGTTCAACTGTCTGTGAAGATAAGCATTTTATATGGTTGTGTATATATTTTAAAATCTTCAGATTAGTAATGAAGGATACATGGTATGAAAAAAAATGGCTTAATTTGGGAAAACAAACACATTATGCTATAACCATCCTGGCCAGAAATGCATAATGAAGAAATACTCACAATATGTAGCTTGTGTACAGTTCCACCTGACCTACTCAGCTGTCTTCCAGAAAAGGCCTTGATTTAATTTTTCAGGCTTTTGATTTTAATGGATGGATTTCTGGATTACAATTTGTTGCTTTCAACTGACACTGAATACGTGTTCAAATTCACTGTTAGGTTTTTCACTCTGCCTCTGAGTAACTGCTCTAGACTTCAACAGCTTAAGCTACTGTTTGAGGACTTTTGAAGATTTGTTGTAATTATTCATGTTATTCTTTCTTTTGTGCCACCTGTGAGCCTTGCAAAACCCTAGATGCATTCCAGATTTCACATATAAGGGTGTGGAAGATACTTAAAATACAAGGTGGTTTCGATCATAAGAGTGAATGCCTCCCTAGGTTGCCTGCTCTCCTATGTAGGACCTGATTTTTGTTTTTCCATTGTTATGCTCTTTTCCCTAAATTCTTTGAAATTTTTAAGCAGTTCATATTGATATTCACTGTGGTATGTCCTGTGTGCAATCACATGTGAAAACGTCAGACCCAGGAGAAGCAGATGTAATGGGGCTAAGTTGAGTGTTAGCAGGGCTTAGACTTCAAACAGAATTTGAAAAATCATGTCCCAAATCTGCATTCTTTTAACAGGTAAGGGAGAATAAGGTATTTATCATACTGAGTTCAGCTTCCACTCACAACTATGGACAAGAGAAGTTTGTTTTTGTCACTCTCCTTAGGCTTTGTCAAGTTAAGAAAGCTCTTTGAGTAGCATGGCCTTTGAAAAATATTTAGCTAGTTCTATGGAGTCATCAAAATTTCCATTGTTTCCTTAAATAAAGCATTCCTTCATATTCTA
>WEIU01017137.1:0-12819 GCA_013389925.1 Aegithalos caudatus | reverse complement strand
ATTACCAATAATAGATTTGATGAAATTCCTCATTAAATTAGATGAGATGAGAACCAGTGGTACATTTAGGCCACTTTATTGGCTTAATTAGGATCAACCTGGCTTGATTGATTACAGCTTGAAAGAACACACAGATGTATTTTATGACAACCTCCTTAAAATAAAAATTAATTTCATTTAGTATGGCAGATTTGGGACTGCACAAGTGAACTTTGTGACACAAGTTATACGACAATATTAAAAGTATCACTACAAAACAAATTTAAAAAACCCATACCCACTCAAAAACCAAATGCAAACATTCTTTTGTGTTAAAAATCCCCCCGCCAAAATAAAGCTAGTTACAAGAAAAGACTACATCTCCTGTAATTCCAATTTCAGATCATGCAATTTTTTTGCTTTTCTGCTTCTGGACCAGTTGCCATAATAGGGGTCAACAGCAGCAGCAAGTTGTTAAAAAGCAGACCTCATTTCTAGTCAAAATCGTCCAGCCACAACTTTGTCTAAAAGTAGAAATACTTCCCATATGGAAACACCTATAAAATGTGTCAGGACCAGCTTTTAAAACTTGCTTTATTTTAGAACTGAATCATGGTTTTTAATCTCCTACTGTAACGCAGCTTTTTATGTCCTTGAATCAGTGTAGGCCTTTCTCAGAATCCTGTCATTTTTATCAATATTCGTTTTGAAGACCAGATAACCNTATGTCCTTGAATCAGTGTAGGCCTTTCTCAGAATCCTGTCATTTTTATCAATATTCATTTTGAAGACCAGATAACCAAAGCAGACAGTGTCCTGCAGCCTGTCTTTGCTCTGCATGGCAAAAATAACTTCTTGCTATTATTCAATAACTCTCTACTTAGACATGAATAAGGATCACTTAGCTCATTTAGGCTACTGCATTGTTCTGAAAACTGAGATCTACCTCTTTAGAATTCCAAGGTCCTTTTAAGAGTTACCACTTCCTAAATATATTTATGTGTTTACACAGACAAACGTCTTTACCTAGAGCATCTTACAGGGCACCTTGAGGACAAAAAATTCTACGCAATATCAGCAGCTTGATTTCAAGATTAACACAATTGAAAAAAAGGGAAAATTCAGAGGTTGTTGTTACACTCTGTTCTGTTCTCTCAAATCACCATTCTACAGCTTGCTTCACAGAAATGGAACTTGGTTGAATTAAAATGTAAATAATGAAAGTCACTGTATAAAACCAATGTTAAGAACTAGAACTAGAAATGAATACATTTTTTCTGAAGATTTGATACATAAGAGTGAGACGTGGGAGCAAAACATAATTCATACAATTTTATGCAAGTTAAAGGGGTTTTTAGGCCAATACTAAATATTCAGCTGATTTCCATAAAAAATTACTGTCAAGGAATATGTAGTTCATGGAGTGAAACTTTTTAATTTATTGCAATTAATTCTGTACAACTTTCTATGATTTGATTTTGCAATTTTTATTTAGTCCTTTTGATTACTGTTGCCAGATCGGCTTTAATAAATTAAATATTCATTTTGTGTACCCACAGTATCCTCGCACTTGAATTATACATATAAACATATTAGTTAATTCATATTTTAAGATTGTAGTTCAATTAATACTTAAAAGCTGGCACTACCAACAAATGAAGAGCTCTGCCATTTTCTTCCCTCTGGGTATCCCTTCCTCAAAAGCATTAATTCATCAAACCATAGTTAGAGGCAGCAAAATCAATATTCAAGGATAACTGCAGGAAACTTTGTTTCAGGTTTCCTTTTTCAAGTTATCTTTCATCTTTCTGGTTTTTAGGCCTTATGGGAAGGAGCACATAGTGTTATTTAAAGCATGTAGATGGCCTCTTTACCTCCACATCCCTTCGCTCTCCAGCTTGAAATGCAGATATGACTTCCAAAAGTACATTAATCTGTCCTTCCTATTAATCTGTTTTCTTTTTCATTTATTATTTTTTGTCTAGTTATTTTATAGACCTCTTTCAATTTATTATTGGGGAATGCCACCATAACATCATAAATCAGCAAGTAAAAAATGGTAAGAGGCTCTGTTTTAGCGAGCAGCAATTATAACAGAACATTATGACCTGGCTAACTAATTAATTTAAAGAAAATTAATCAAAAATTTTATGATAAATATGTCTTCACAAGTTCTCTACGTTTTGGCTCTTATTACTAGTAAATCATTCATGCTTCTTATAAAAATTCGTACCTAAATTATTCATAAACAGTTTGACCATAGATATCAAAGGAAAAACGAACTACAAGAAAGATGCAATTACAGACAAGATATAATTTTAGAACTATAAAGAGCAAATATACAGCCATCTCTTAAGATTTTTTTCTTTAGAATGACAGTACAAGTGAAACAAAGAACAAGGAAAAACTATGCCACAGTGCAAAATAAGTACTTATTTACAGAAATCACAATACTAAATAATAAATAAATAAATAAATACTAAATATTTACAGAAATCTGCAATAGCATTCTCAATCATTTAATATGTTTAAGCCAGAAAAGTTTAACTTGATTCCAGAACCACCATGTCAAACACAAAGAACAATTCCTGCAAGACATGATGTGGGCTGAGCTGACCCTTAATTCTTCACAGATGAGAACAGGTCTTACTAAACTTCTGCTATCAGGCAAGTATTAGCTTACTTATTAAAATTCACTCTACTTCCGGAATTCCAAAAACAACCTTAGATTTTATACCTAGTTAGGAGAGGACTGGACAAAGAAAATTCCAGAACAAAATGTATTCTCAGCTTATATAAGCCTCTTAAATCTTTGGAGAAGGTATTACTAGCTAAATTGTTTCAATGAAGATAAAGATCAGAACCAGCAAAATTTTGTATGGCAAATAAAAAATGACAAGCAAAAGCAATTAAATGAAAAAGAAGAAAGAAAAATGTACAAATTTAAACAATTTTGTCATGAAGCACATTTTACTAAATTATTATCTATTCAGGTCTCCAAATTACATGAAAGCATTTCTCTCAGATGATATACTTTTCTGATTTGTTGGCCTATTTCTATAATTTACATTGAACACTTGCTATAATTATTCACTTGTGTAAATATCTTTGATGCATAATTTTACAAAATCATGAAAAATCCCTACACTACATAGGAGAAACATTTTTGTTTATGAAAATGAAAATTGATAAAAGTCAATGCATTTTAATATGCTTATTATGAAAATCTAGAAAATCCCATGCTGGCTTCAGAATTTGTAGTGAAAAACAAAAAAATTAAAGGTGTGGTTTTGCAAACAAACTGCTCTTAACTAGAGTTAAGACTTTTAGACTTATTTGTCCCTGAAAAAAAACAGGGCATAAACAAATAGACATACAAGTAAATAAAAATCTATATGAATTTAGAAAGACATAAAAAACACACAGAAGTCTTCAGCAAAACACAGTCTTTAAAGTTTAGCAGCAATTAAGTATCCAGTGAAGACTCCTACTGAAGCCACGCTGAGGCAAGTACAGAGATCGATGGTCTCATTCATCCTCACTGACCAAGCCATTGCACAAAATCAGAATTTAACACAGTTTATAGCACGTGTGGATGGCCAATAGGCTGACTCTAGAAAGATTGTCCTTCATAGCTCAATGTGCTCTAGCTCTAGAATATCAAAACTCAAATCAGTAGCATTCATTATTTTAAAAATATTTGATCGCATCAGGATATTTTTTGTGCTCAGCCTTCAAACTATTCATCCAGGTGTAGAAACTAATTGAAAAGGGGGAAAAAAAAAAAACAAAAAAAACAAACAAACAAGCTGTACGGACCTAAAAAGCATTATTTGTATTTTCATCAGCAAGAGCCTATATTTAAGATAATTATTTTCATGAAAGTACACAATCTTTTGAAGCCATGTGTGCATGAGTGCAGTTTTCCATCACTGTGCTCTAAAATTGCTCACAAAACTTCCTGCATCTAAATTCTGGAGTCATACAGAGAAGCCCACTGAGAGCCATGTCCAGACAGTAGTTCCACTTCCTAACGTTGCCAAACACGAATAAATCTTCGTCTGGAGTTCTCAATACCTGTTTTCCACTTTAGTTGTTTTTATAAAACATCCAATCATTTCTAAGAAACATTTTTTTGGAAAAAAATAAAGTCATTCACAAAACCCTCTAGAATTCTCACAGCTAAGTTTTCTAGCATCTTGAAGCACTGAAGAACAGATGCTATTTCAATGTGCAAACACACAAGTTTACATGCAATCTGTAAACTGGATTTTGTAACTATGATTAAGTTAATTTCAGACCTGTAAAACTTCAATAATTACTTTAAGATTCCATATGCACTGGGTATACAGTGTCGTAGTGAAAAGACTGAAGATGTTGATACATTTTGACTATCAATCACATGGAGAAAGATGTCATTTAAAACAAATACCGTTTACCTTGACACAAAGCTATCTGATCCTCCAAACATCAGTGCCCAGTGCTTTTACCAGGCAAATTGTTCCACATGACATAAGAATGGACAAACTTGCTGTTGCACAAATAAAATTCATACTTAGCATTGCCATTGTTTTACTAATAAGAATTTTGGATCTGTTCAGCTTGCATTAGGAATTATTTCAACTGTTTCTTTTTTTTTGTTGAGGTGCGAATCACTACTGGATACGATTTCTTTTATATTTCTATTGCTTAATATTGGCAACATCCCATATTTTGAAAAAAGTTTATTAAGCCTCTTATTAAAGCCTCCATTTAATACTTTCTTTCCATGATGATGAGATTAATATCTAGCAGAGAACAGAGTAGCAGCCTGATGAAAAAATCATAGCTTAAATCTCAAATACAAAACTTTTATATTACAAAAACTCTGCCAATGCAGAGCTATCTTACCAAGGAATTTTTTTTCAGTACAGTGGGCAAATAAGATGTAAAAGGTGCTTACATACACAACCGTAGTCATAGTTATCATGCTCCACGCGACATGGAAGGGACCACAAATTAATTCCATGGGAATGAGGCTGCAAAAAGCCGTGAGAAATGGTGTGGTGGTGAAGTGAGTGCGTGGTTAAGCCTCACCTGACCAGTGGCCGGTGGTGGAGCCCGCTCTGTCGGTGCAGGTCTCGCTGACGGGCCGGAACACGGTCTCCCAGCCGCCCGTGGCGTAGCGCCAGTTCTGCGACTCCAGGATGAGCGTGCGCTGCGTGCCGTAGGCGATCATGAAGCAATACACCACGTGGTGAAGCTGGCAGCCATAGCCACAGCCTTTGTTGATGTTACACACAAGTTTCTTGGCTTTGCTGCAATCCTTCGGGTTCTGTGAAGACGGATGAAAAAGAGAGCTGAAGACAAGTTACACCAAAGGCTTGCGTTTTTCTGAAAAACTGGCAAATGTCATAAATCACAGAAGCCATCCTACTATAATGCATCTCCAATTCAAATAGATGAGCAAGCTTCAGCTTCATGAAAATTTTATGTGAATTCTTCACTGTGAACACGAACGGTAATTGAACGTACTTCACTATCCTAATGTAAAATAGAATACATTTAAGATTTTAAATTACTTTCTCATTTGTAAATCTGTCAGAATAAGCCAACATTTGGAATCTGAGTTCACATTTCATCAACGTGATTCTCAGTGTTGGAATGCTTTTTCCTTTGGCATTTTTTCAAGTTTGTTAGTTCTCTTTCAATAAGCATGTATGTCATCCAATAAAAGAAAATTTCCACCTGTCTACCACGTAGAGAATAAAACAAATGGTACAGAATAAAACAAATGTTACAGAATAAAATAAATGCCTTATTAAGGGACTGCTTCCCAGGCTAACTGACCACACAGTAAATACAGAATGTAAAACACATACTTGAGCACACTGATAAAGGACAGAATTTTAATCTGCATACACTCTCCATAAAATAACATACTTTACTTCCGCAAACCAAGAAATCACAAGATAGGAGGCAAATGCCTACACTGCATGAATGCTGTTTTTAAAAGGACAAACTAATAAATATTTTCAGTTGGAATGTGGAATTTTTAGGTATGTGGACAACACAACATCATGACCAACAGAAGCTTTTCTTTATGAAAAAGATAGTACTGTTTTTGTAGGTATTCATACTTGCATGACTCTAGACATACTTCCAAATTCCAGAAAGGTCTTCCATAAAATCTCTAGGATGAAAGTTTCAGATAAGGTACAAGAATACTGATATTTGAGCATCAACCTTCTGTTTCAAAATCAAAATTCTGTTTCTTTCACATCTAAACCATTTTACATAAAATTTTCTGTAAATTTGCAACAATCAAATCAAATCTTCAAAAAACAGTGATCTTGTCTGGAGAACTGAGACCCCTCCTTCAAGTGATCTTAAAGATAATCTGAATATTCTGAGTCCCAAAATACTTTATAAGAAAATTAATTTGTGCATTTAGTGGTATAAAAGAGGGGACAACAATTCAGGCTGGGTGGAGGCAGGAATAATCCAAAATTTTGGACACATTCAAAACAAAATAAACCCAAAACTCTACATGTGCTCTAACTTCAGAATTTTTTTTTTTTATTTTAAATACACCTGATTCAAAGCCTAACAAGGTATGAAATAAATGAAATAAAATTTCCATTCCAATTTTTTGTTCCTCAGACCTTTGTCATCACAAATTTAATTGATAACTTGAGACTAAACCTAACATGTATCTTTGAAATAACAAATGTATTTCCCACAATCTTTCAGAAGAGAAAAAAGGCCTTTCTAGTATTCTCTACAAGTCCACACAGAAAGAACACCATGAAAAAAATACCTCCTCATATCATTATTATCAGCAGTATTATATTTTTATTATTGTCATTAATATTACCATATTTTGCTTGGTTTCAGTTATTAAACAGTTCTTATCTCAACCCACAATGAAGTTTCTTTGCGGTATTTTTTGTTTGTTTGAAGCTTTTTTCCCATTGATTCTCCTCCCTGTCCTACCAGGGAGGAGGAAGAGTGGGTGTCTGGGGGGTTCTTTGTTGCCAGCTTGGGTAAAGCCACAACATTATTCTTTTTGAAAGGGATAATCTCTGAATTTCTAGAAAATGCCCTTAGATTATGCTTTCTACGGTTGCCATTACCTCCAAAGGCTTGTGTCCTCTAAAATGAAAGCATTTAATCAATGGCATATTTGAAATATTGTCAAGGTGTGCCCTTCTCATTTTCTTTCATGCAAATGCAAGCTTCATAAAATAGCTTATGAACAATATTATGGAAATCAAGTAGTAATCACACAATGACACATAATGTGATAGTGTGACTGCTTACCAATGTTAATATAATGCACTTACATGGGTTTTATCATTAATTGTAGACTTAACTGAAAACTATATATATTAGTATTAATTAGTGACTTAAAAAAGAAGCTATTTAACTAACTTCCGTATGGCTGTGGGTTTTTTTCAAATTGGTATGCTCAAGTAGCAAAAAGACAAAGCAGCATTTGAGCTTCAATTGTCTATTGAGCATTTTAAAAGAAAAAGAGAAGTAGAGGTACTTGAATATATTGCAATTTCAACTGGTGTTTTTAGGAAAAGGTGGAAATATTACCCACTGATAAGGAAGAAAAGTTACATTTCAAGCATCAGAATACCTTGGGTGTTCATAACCAAAACTGCCAACCAAAGCAACCAGTAAAAGTATTGATCTGATAAAGGATAACAGTCAATTTCAAAAACCAATTAAGACTGACAAAAGAGTTTTCCTCCTAGCACAAAGTCACAGAAAAGGATTATAAATCCCTGATTTGAATGGATAGTACATTCTGTTCTCAACCCTAATGACACTGCTCATCACACTCCTATCTCCAATTTAATGATCTACATAATGAAGAGAGGGATGAAAGGGACCTCCACGAATGTCAAGCCCTGTAAAGTAACAGCCATGCAACTGCAGTAAAAACAAATACCAAAAAAATCCAAACAAAAATTAAACAAACCCACACAAAATCAAAAACTAACAAAAAACCTACAGCTGATGAATTACACAAAACATATGTGAATGTATAGATTAGATCATGAATGCTATTCAGAGTTTACCCTTTTTATCTTCCTTAGAATAATTTCTATGAACAATGCAACTGAAAAAAATAACAAATTTTCAGAATAGCAAAATGGTTACAATTACATATTTCCATGGAAGAGAATACTATCTAAAATAAAAGTAGATTTTTGTAACTGACAAGATGGTCTTTCATCATGAAAAACATGGGCATATACTGTTGCTCTCACATAATTCAGGATTTCCACTGTATTCTTTTTCCAGGGCTCTTGGTTGGCCTATTCACAGAAAGTAGGCTCAGATGGGAATAATGTCCCACATGCCACCTCAATACCTCACCATCTTCCAGTGCTTTCAAGTGTGTAGTCAATCAAAACACATGACGAACTAGCAAAAGTGAACCCTGCTCCTTAACATATTTTACTATATGAGAAATTACTGTGGTGTTAACGAATCTAAAACAGTTCAGAGAAATGTACTTAATCCAATGAATCACAACAGATTAGAGTGGAGTGGGAAAGTATTCTGCTACCATTTACTAAGTAACCTCATAAACACAGTATGATGCTCATTAACAAAGCTATTCTTTTTTTATATTTTCAATAAATATTTTATTATTTGATGCTACACAGGAGAAGACAGTCCCACCCAAAATCTTTGGAAAATCCCATTTTTAAGAGAAATAAGTTCAAAAGTGGGTGTTTCTCATCCTAGTTATCACAAAGTAATTAATAGCATCTTCTATTCCCCTTCATTTGTAATTCTTTTTTTATATACCACATCCCCTCAAGACTTTGGGGACACAAAAAAATCCAACAAAAAACCAAAAAACAAAAAACTAAACAAACAAACAAAAACCCAAAAATAAAAATAAAAAACACCACAAACAAACAAACAAACCAACCAACCAACCACCAGAAGTTTCTTTTAGCTGCTGGAAGAAAATGTTCTTCTCTGCCTAGTCAGAAATAGTAGGCATTTGATTTGAGAGACAGAGATCTCAAATCTTCCTCTAATATTAATTCCTCGAGTTTGCACCTACCCTCCAACAATACACAAGTTTCAGCTTAAGTAAAACATCCCAGCATACAGATGGACTTAAACACACTGTGTTCCTCAGTCCTAGAGAAATCACAGATACCATGAGTGATCACACTTCCTTAGGTGGTTATTGTACAGAAACCATATAATACACTTCTGATTTGATTGATTACAGTTGTATAGGGTGCATCCCGATGCATGTATGCAGAGTGCCCAGAACCCTTTTTATTGTTGTTGTCATTTTAGTATGAGCGCTTTTATTAAACGTATGAATCAGTAATTTTAATGTGAGAGAGAGGATTTAATACACTTTAAGACAGAAAAATCAAAGTGACACATTAAATCACCAAAAATACTGTGAAGTCCAGTAAGGTCAGAAAAAGGTCTTGTGACCAACTTTCTCTTCTTTGCATATATACAAAGCCCCAGCTAAATAGTATGGCAGAATATGACTAAAATATGGCAAACTATGACTAATATAATTGATTTGTTGTTGAGTACTTAGTAACCTTTCTCACCTGATTATATTTTTAACCTTCAAAGCTGAACAAAAAGTTTTGGGCTTTTTTTAAAACAGAGGCAAAAATATTCTGCTATTGAGAGACTGCATGCTGAATCACAAACTTCCTAAAATAAACAGAACAAAAATAAGCGCAACAGAGAAGGGACAGAAAACTGCTGCATTCATAATAATTTACTCACTTGATTACAGTACTACAGGTGCTCTTATCTGACTTCTCCTGCACATTCTCTTCAACTGTTTGATAAAAAACATCTCTGAAAATAAAGCCTTTTTCTTAAATATGAAGTCCTAGCTTTTTAAATGTTACTCCAGCTATAGGGAACTAGTTACATGTAGCCTCATTAAATCAAATTTATAGTAATGTCATCCAAATGAAGTAGCAGTCATCACTATTCACAATCATTCAGCTAAATTACTTCCAAGTTAGATGTCCCGAAATAATGCAGCTGCCACTGTTCAACATGTACCAGAAAAAAGCTATGCAGTACTTTCATACTTAACTAAAAATAATTACAAATATGTCTCATATAATTCTTTTTTGCATCAGCATGAGGGGGCAAGGGTTGTTGAATTTTTCATTTTATTTTATTTTTTAATAGTTTTATTTTTAATAGAGGTATACCAATGTGTGTAATTTCAAACCATTTGACTGTTTTACATTGTTGCATATTTGTTAAAGCAAAAAACATTGTGCTCTTTTTGATGACTTGCACAGTTATATTACTAAATAGGACAACAAATGGATACTGAAAGACAAGGAAAAGGTAGAGAAAGGCTATATTTATCAGCATGAAAAGCAGTTGCAGTATACTACTGCCAAACAGTAGTATCAAAATGGAAAAATAAGGAACAGTTCTCAGAAAGGAGAATCATCACAATGAAGTGATGAGTCCTGCACAATTTTGAGAGATTTTTTTTCCTCAGAAGGGTGTCTTTTTTTATTTAACAAGCAACAAATACATAGCTTGGTCACAGAAGAGAAGGCTCCAAGAGCAGAACTGTGAAATAATGAAAATCTGAGAAACAAATCAAGCTATTGACACAAGAGAAAAGATCAGGCATTAGGAGTGAACATACAAAACAGCTGCACACATACCATTAAAAAAAACCAAGTACAAATAAAACAGACTACATTAAATATATTTTTGATCACTATATAAATAGCTGCATGCATTCACTCATGAAAAAAAAGTCCCAACACCTTCAGATCAAGTTTCATTTAAATTTTATACACATGCACAATCATATATTAAAAAGGCTTTATACACTTAAAAATATGAGCATCTAGAGAAGTCTCAAACATCTGTTGAAACAGTCTAGGACTAGACAATACACTATAAAAGCACTTCAGTTTTGCTTCCTTATGTTTTTAAAAATGGGCTGCTAGTTCAGAAGTTTGATACAAGGACTTTGATATTATTAAAACTATTCAAACATATTTATGCATTTTGATACTCTAAAGAGTAAAATAAAAAATTCAAGCAGAGAATTATCTTTTACAATACAGTGAAGAATTCAAACAGGTAAGTATAGCCCAGTAAAAACCATGGATCCAAAAGACCCCCACAAATAAAGAAATTAATAAACCAAAATAACCAACAAGAAAAACCCCAATGATTGCCTTGGAATACTATCTTCCATATACATATAAAATAATGTTTGAAACAAATGTCATAATTTCTTTTCTACATAATTCGCTCATATACACTCATTTTAAACTGCGATGTAATTATTCTACTGCAAGGTTCTAGCTAAGTGCTATGTATATAAGAAAAAAATGTTTACTTTGATTCAAAAACTCTATCCTCTTACCTGCAAATAAGTTATTCTTCTCTGTACCAAATCTGTTAGATCTTTGGCTTCTTTTTCTCGCCAATCTCCAGCTCCATCTGTTTGACTGAGGTAGTACAAGTCGGTCATTATTGACCTATAAACAACAATGAAAAACAATCTTTACATCACTGAATTGGAGCATAAAATGAAATCAAGGACAAATTAAAGATATATTTATTTTGGCTTCAAAATCAGTTTCTTCATGCTACCTCCTACCACACAATTCAAACAGCAGCCAAGACAGACTGACTGTGTCCTTCATCTAACAAACGTTCCATACCCATTAGCAATTAAAAATTCTAAACAGACTCATGGCCATGCAAGTCCATACACAAAATATGAAATTTGAGGAACTATCAAATACCAACTTGAGATTATCTAATACATTAGAGATTCTCTTCTTAGGGTTACAACATTTCATTGGCCAAACAAGAGAATAAAGAACTCATCATCATGAAAATGAAAATGTTATATGACATTTATTAGTTAGAATTTACAGATTAGTCAAAATTACTGATTTTGTCCAAACAGTACCACCCCGGATTTTTTTTTTAATCTCTGAGGCTTTTGGGAAGAAATAGAAAACTAGAGACAAACTATCCAAAATGTTTCTAGAAATGTTAATGGTTATTCTAAAAGTAAAAGTGGCCCAATTCAGAACCAGTAATTTCAGAGTAGGTTTTATAGATTAAGAATATTTAATATTGCTAAACATTTCTCCATAACAGTGCTAAAGCTGTACGTTTGAACTACTTTCCTTAATATTTTCATCTGAACTTCAAATGCTGCTATTTATTGCCTGAAACTCTTGGTAAGTCACAAGTTTGATGACTAGAATGAGAAGCAACAGAGAAATTTGGGAGGTGACCAACAAACAGTGTGAGAGTAAGACAAATACATTTCCTAACATTTGGAGTGGTCTTGTCAAGCTGTTTGCAGCACTTGTTAGCACTGCAAGCACAACCCCAATTCACCAAGGCTACCTCTTGTACATAAGTGAGAGGAGCAGGCTGCATATCCCTACTAGGAAACTACTTCCAGTGACACAATATTAAAGCAGTAAACATTGAGATAAATCAATCTAGGGCAGCCCTATCTTTATCAGCAGAGTTATCAGACCAACTTTTCTTGCTAATTTAATAACGAGATTTATGGATCTGTAGTTTTATTCTCATATACTCAATTGGTTTTTATCCCCATGCTTCTACACAGGGTAAGAGAGACACTGACTATGGCATCTACCATTGTTGTATTAAATATTTTACCCAAATTATTCAGCAGCAGTAATCCTCACCTTCTGTCAATCAAGTAGAAGAACTTTATCTACATTCTAATCTGAAACTATATAAACTGGATTTTCTCTTACAAGATAATTGAGCTTGAAACACCCTATTGTGGCTTTATAGAAA
>WEIU01017130.1:0-11070 GCA_013389925.1 Aegithalos caudatus | reverse complement strand
ATATGTTTTTATTATATTATAATAAATATAAATATATTTATATTTAAATTTATATATTAAAATATATATATTCTGGAAATTGACTCTATATTTGGAATTTGGTAACTTTCTTACATTTTCCTCTATTTCTTTTCTCCATTCATATACTTTGTCCTCCTCTAAATATGTGTTAAGCATCAAACACAAAAATTTTCAGCTTGAATTTTCTTTGTCAATTTATGTAAAACAATGCTGCTATTTGCAAATCATGTAGAGACTGTTTGAAATGACATAGTATTTTGAAGTATGTCTGCTACCTTTTTTATATTTATAAAAAAATAGTGCTTCACAGCCGTACGTTAGTAAGTGTTTTCATAATGTCTGTTTGTCATATTTAGAGTCTCATCTCAGCTCTCAGATATAAGCAGTTTCCTAGCTTGATCAGTTTGTAATTCAGCTTAAACAGTTTGGGTAGCATTCAGTAGAGAACTCGGGGTACCATACTTACAATATCTGTCTGAAAAGCATAGGCAACCTTGAACCTGATTTTTTTTTTTAAAGAAACAGCATACAAGTATCTTCCCCTTAACAGAGTTTTCATTTCTCCTTGATTATTGTATTTATGATTTTCTTTATTTTCCCCAGCTGTCTACTTTCTTTCAGTGTTCTTTTAAACTGTGGATTTAGTTTTCATTTCTCCACCATATGTTTTGTTTTTTCATTTTTGTGCCTATACACTTATTCATGCTTCTCCTTTCTGAAACCCTTTCACCTCTATCACCCCCTGAGACTGGATGTTAAGTAAAAAGCAGTTTATTGACAGTACATCTGATACCTTTTGACTTCCATAAGAGCCTCTTGATTCTTAGGTTTCAGTCTAGCTTTCATGGAGGAAAGCCATCCTAAGGTTCACTTGGATTCTCCATTCTTTTTCTTTTTGTTTGCAATAGTTACTGCATGTTCAGGTTAGGTGAATAAGGAATTGCAGCTCAAGATTTGTAGAAGCAGTGACCAGCCACTAATATTAGTGTCTGAATAAGTTTACACATGCACACAATCCTACACACACAGAACATACCCCACCCCATGGCTGTTTTTTGAATAGTGTTTATTTAAGATAAAACCAATTAGTAGTGCTTGGTATGCCTATCTTCCCAGACCCCTCTTTATCTTTATCATTCACATGGAACTTAATATCTGCAGGGCTCGACCAGCTCTAAGATGTGGATGTCATAATAATGAAAAGAAAAATTACAGCAATTCAAAAAATGGTTTTATTTCAGTAAGAATTTTTAACTAGATATATTCCATTTCAGCGTTCCTCCTTCCCATATTACACTTCAAATATTTGTTATTTGTTAGATATTGCATATCATTTCCACATGCTGGAGAAAAAGATGCTCAGTTTGGAGCAGAAAAAACATCTCGAAGCAAATTACTTGCATCATTTTTCTGTGAGTGTTGCTCAGGATATTCTTTACTATGAGACTTTTTTTTGTTTGTTTGTTTTTCAGTTTGTCTGGCTTGTTCATTTTCCTTTGTTCTATTTTCCTTAGAAAGTTTACTAGAAACTCCTAAAGGCCGTTTCACTAATTAGTAAAAAATAAAACAAGCCTGCAGTTCACATATGGCAACTCTGTCTTCATTCTGACATATATTTTGCCAGGTTTTGCTTTATTTTCTTATAATTTAAATCTCTTTCACAGCCTTGCTGGCTAATATTTTTCTCTTTGCAGATGCAGAGAAATATTTGCTGTTGCACCTGGCTTCTCCAGTCTCCAGGTCCCTCTCAATCTCATCATGTATGTGGTAGCCCCTGAGGCTACCCCAAATGTCAGGTCTCTCCCATGGAGAGAGAGTGAGGCCTGAGGTCTCTAACATAGAGAGCTCAGCAACCTACAGGCTGCTGCACTGTATCCAAGTTCACCTCTGGGTGTGTCCCCATGAAGTTTGCTTTTCCCTGGTTTGTGGCTGTTAGCTGTCTATTAATATGTGTCAGTAAGTTATTGGTCCAAGTTCCTGGCCCTACCCCCAGTTTATGTTTAAAAGCGGTGCTCTTCTGAGCTTCGGGGTTCTTCTTTGTTCTTCTTTGTTCTTCTTGGTTCTTCTTGGTTCTTCTTTGTTCTTCTTTGTTCTTCTTTCTTCTCCTTGGGATCCGGGCTATTCTTTAGAATCACAATAAAGGAAGCTGCGGAGGAGAAGAACCCGTCTCGTGTTGCTAATTCCCGCGTCACCTAACTACCCTGGGGCGAGGCTGCTTCGGCAGTCTCCCGCAAAGGAGTCGAACTCTCTCCTCCACCCGAGAGTGCCTGTGCGCCTGCAGTGCCAGGGTGCCTTTGTAAAGGCGCTTCTTCCAGGGACTGCCTCGACGCCTTGGAGACACAGGCGGCAGGGGCAGAGATGTACAGGGGGATGACAATTCTTCTTTCCAGGCCTCTCTTTATAAAGAGAGGCAAAAGATAGTGCTGAAGCCCTGCCTGGAGAACCTTTCTGACAGAGAGAAGCACCAGCAGTTGCATTTCTCCAGTTTTTTTTTAAAGGTAACCTCTGCTGGAGAGCTATCAAAAGGAGTAATGATCCTCTCAGTCTGTCTGGTGTAAGGAGGTAGTGCAAACAAAGGTCTCACTTATACATATTTATCTAACCCAGTGGTAATACCCTTTCTTACCTAATCAAATCCAGAACTCACACTAAATCACTCTATAAAGAATACAATTTAAGGAGAAATTTTGAGATAGTCTATTAAGCTATTTTATAATCATTACAAATCATGTGCATGTTCATTATTTTAAGAAGAAAAAGAAAAAATCATGGGAAAATATGTTGCAATTACTTGCAACTGGCAATTTACATGTCACTAATCTATGAATTCATTTGGCTGTAGTGCAAGATCTTGACATTTTTATATAAAAAATCAGCATTTTGGCAGGTGAACTTAATGTATCTATTTTCAGCTGCCTTCTTTCCTAAAACACTTAGTGATAGGATATTACAGCAGTATAACTGCAAGTCTCACCAAAGGGATAATGTTGTCTGTGCATGTAAGTTTACATTCCGTTTTGGCAGATGAGAAAGAAATTGTTAAAATTTTTAACCATGTCTGAAGATATAGCTTCAATTTATTCTTGTTACTATAATTTGCTACTCTGGGTGGTTTTTTTCCTTTCACAAGTTTATTCTGACTTTTTTAGCTTTTTTTTTTTTTTTCACCAATGAAGTTGCTAATAATATTAGATGTTGTAGATGAAGATTTAAGTCTGTTCAGCACACTTCAGATTCACCACTTTGTTTTATTTCTATCAAAGTGTGGTTATGCATATGAAAGGGTAATCTGTCCATGTTTCTGTTCATGATAGCCTCCAGGAAACTTCCTTTACTGGAATGAAAACATTTCAAACAGTGAGAGATTGGAAGCTTGTGACCCATATGGCATTCCTATTGAGTCAAAAGCTTGAATACTCTTACCAGCTGATGTGACAAGCCTGTAGCAAAAATGTTCACAGTCAGAAAGAACATGAACTGTTTCCATGCTTGCTGTTGCTTTATGTTGAAAATCTTCCTGATTAAAGTGTTCCTAGATGCTGAAAGGAGTGGTTTTATTCTGATAACTGCAGGCATGCACATCCATTTTTTTTCCTGCTGCTATAAAGAAAATCCCTTCTTTATTTTTCTGTTTATTTGTTAGAGTGAAATTTTCTACACTTTCCACTTTTGTCTTCCTGTCTCCCCAGAAAAGAAACAGTAAAAGAAATGGCAAACAACAAGTACAGTACTCTGAGGTATGTTTTAGGGCTTACAGTAATGAATATATGTGTAGACATGTTGCCACTGGTATGTCCCGGAGTTTCCAGAACAAAATCCCTAGAGTTACAATTCATTTGTTCATATATAGCCACTTCAGCTTATGCAGTGTAAATCTAGTATATTGCTCAGCATTTATCTGTTTTGGCAATTTCTTAAACAATTTGATGGCTTAAGTCCCAGACTGTCAGGAAAACCATTTTCACAAAATGTATCCATCCCCATTACTGTTTAAGTTGTCATATTTTCCTATGAACTCTATGCACTCTAATTCAGATTTTTCAGTAGGTATGGTTAGATGTGAAAGTAGTTGTGCTCTGTGATGGCATAAAATGCAGTGATTTCTCTACTGCAAAGCCTAAAATTGTTGATTCCATAGCAACTGGGAAAAAGGTCATGACAAAAACTCCAGGACTGCAAATTTACTTAAAAACAACTTGAAGGACTATAATCACTGAAACCCAAATAGTTATTTTCCCTTGGAATTTTCTCAATGTATGTTCCAGTAGTGATGGCACTCAGTTAATTACCTAATTTAATAAAAAGAGTGCCACAAATCTATAAGCAGAACAACTATTCACTGTTATTGCAAAATGAGAGCCATGGAGTGTCTTGAGATGTACACAAGTTACTCTTGCTGCTAGTTGTGGCCAGCTCTATACATTTCATTTAATATGGTGTTCCAGGAAACCACTGAAGCTTCATTGACTCAGGAACATCCTTGTTAGGTTTCAATAGAATGTGGTAAAAATATCATTAGATAGTCTACAGTAGCTCATTTGTGGAATCTTTTATTATGGAAGAAATGTCAGTTAGGAATCAAATAGCATGGCTTTCACCTCCCTCTCTTTTCTTCTCAAAATTATTCCTGACATTTTTCTATCATGACCTTCTCAATAGCTATAAATATGGAATAAATATTTAGTGACACAGTTTTCGCAGTAATCTCCTCATGGGAGAATAAATTCCTTCTGCTTTGTTAATGAATGCTTTTACAGGCATTAAAAGGGAGTTTTGATGTCCAGGTTTGAAAGAAAATGCAAGGAAAGCATAAAAAGTTTGATTCTCCTAATTCAGTGGTTCTAGTACTTAAATCCAAGACAGAAATGGTTGTTTCTTGAGGGATAAGTGAACTTAAATAATTTAGGAACCTCACTTTTTTGAAATACCAGAAAGGATGTTTTTCTTGAATTGGAAGCTGATTCAATGGGTATTAATAAAATCTGCCCATGGCAAGCCAATATTTATTTATTTATATTAATATAAAAAACTGTCTACCTCAAGTTGGTTATCTCCATTAGGAAATATTTGGTATTTGTTACTGAATGTTTGTTTTATCTAGTTTTTTATGCTCTGAGAAAAAAACCCCAAACTCATTACTTCACATTCTTGCACAGATGGAAATACAGGGTTTACATAAAAGGATGGAAGCACTCTCAAAAATGCAGATTTTCTTTCTGGGTTGTGTTGCATGTTTGCAGAATATGCTGGATTTGGAATTGAGAAATTCAGAATGTCTAAGTGATAATGTAAAGAGCATTTAGGATTTTCTTTTTGCTTCATCAATTTCTAAAAAATAATGAGCAAAGAAATCAGAGACTGGAGCAGTTCAGAACCACACTTAATAGGGAAGCTTTTCTTAAACCTGTATGAAGAAGATGCAGCAGTTATGCTGTCTTTCATTGTAAACATGAAATTTATGTACAAGAATGCTCAAGCATAGTGGAAAAAATGTGTGTTCCTTAGAACATCCTGACATACACACAGTAGTCAGAAGGGTGAATATGTGAAACGGAATCAGGTAAACTATTACCCTGGCAGGCTAAGAGAATATTACAAGAATACTATAAAATGGAAATAGGACCTGCTCTTAATTCCTCTTTCCCATATAGGAAAGGAGAAGTGGAAATTCTTTTCCATCCTGATAGGCATGAATGATATTGCATGTTGGATGCAAAACAATACATGTTATAATTGGAGATTATGGTAGTTTTTTGGGTGCTCAGAAAATTGATATGAAATATTGTAGCACAGCATAAGCCTTTTCTCCTTTTTAGGACACATCTATACATTTCTAAAGTGCTCACAAGTTCTTAAGAACACAAACTATCATTGGTCTTAGACTGAAAATGTTATGAATTCTTAGCAGCTTGGAACCTAAATGTGTGTAATGTGGGCCTTGGTTTTGGTTTTGGTTTGTTTTGGTTTTCTTTGTGGGTTTGCTTTTTTGTTTGTGAGAGATTTTTTCTGGTTCATTGGGTTTTATTAGTGGTTTGGGGGTTTTGTTTCTGGGTTGTGTTGGGGTTTTTTTTTGGTGTTTTGTTTGTTTGTTTTCCCCTGGAATTCTGAATTGCTAGAATTCTATCTGGCTTATAAAACCACTGTTTCCAAAAATGCTTGCAAGGAAACCTATTGGAGTCTGTCCCTCAGAGATCAAATATGTATTTTTTCACTGAAAGCCTGAGAAGTCTTTGGAGATGTTATAAAGTAACAAGCAGGATATATTTCACTACTAAGTACAATCTTGCCCACATATTTGTTGTAGCTCTAATACCTCAGAAAAACCCGTGAAACGCATAAAATTTAAGAATATAGTGTACAAGATCAAGTACTTGTGAACAAATAAGTTCAAAGACAAAAAAAAAACAAACCCTACCCCTAAACCAAAAAACCTGGAAACCAAAAATACATATGTGTGGTTGCATCAATAGAATATGATCGAGAAGGATGACTAATATTATGTTGTCACTGTAAAGCTGCCATGAAAAAGAGAAATGTAGTGTGAGGAGCTACCAGGCAAATATTGGTGAGATCATCAATGGTTTTTCAGGAAGGACTGATAAGAGCTCACCTGAACTCCGTTTTACGTGACAGGTAATAAATGCTTAAAAACTGAGAAAGTCAACCCTCAGAAAGTGTGCACAGTTAATTTCAGAAAACCATTTCAAAGTGCTGTGGCAAAGGGGACTGAAAACCCTTATGATGCAGCAATAAGAAAACAAGCCTTAATGTAATTGTTCTCTAGTAACTGGGAACAATGGCTGGAGATAGAGTTTACCACTGTAGAACAATACTGCTGTAAAAAAATATAAGTTTGAAATAAATTAACTTAGCATGTAAATACACTTATGAGTATTAATCTTCACGGGGTCTTAGAAGTTTGGCAAGTTTTTAAATAACACTTGTTTATTGTATAAAAGATTTTATTTGGAACTTTATCATGCAAATAGAAGGGATAGTATCTGAGGATCTGCAATTGAAGTTCATAATTGTGAAATTTCTACTTTTTTTTAAGGTCCTTAAATATTCCTAGAAATGTCACTATCCACCATTAAAATATAATGGCATATATAGTTTACCAAATGTTCATATGGGTACAATTTTATAAACATAGGTTCTAGTCTATATAAGACAAAATCAAACTAAATTCTTAAAAGAGTTCTCATCAATTTTATTTCTGTTCCAGTTGTAATTCTAGCCTTTTACTGGACCTTCCTCTGCTGTCTCTGTGATGTTCCTTCAGAGCTCATACAGCTCCTCCTGTATCACTCAGAATGTGTGTGCTTGTGAGGACAGACCTGACACCTGCATAGGTAATAAACCTTGCCCAGAAGTTTAACCAGCTTTAAAAAGTAAAATCCTGGTAAAGAATCATTATCTGGTTCTTCTGTTCTATTCAAGTTAAATTTGAAACCAATAGTCAAGGATTTCAAAATTCTTCTCAAAGGGGGTAGATGTTTTCTCATGCCCTTTTTTATTTAATGTAAAGGAAGTAGGAAAACAAGAAAGTAGCTTGTTTAACATCACACTGCAGATTCATAGTAAAGCTGTGAATAGTTACCAGGAATATGAGTCTGGCACTCAAGTCTTCAGACTGCACTGTCTTTAACAGTTCGAATTCATACATTATTTATACTTACAAAATGACAGTATTCTGCAATAGTGAAGAATTAAATTAGGCAACTTACTGCATTTTACAAAGATCAAGTAGAAGCAAACATTTTGCTAGAGCCGGGAGATTTTTTTCCTACCTGAAATTCTAAATAAAGAATTTCTTATAGAGTTCTTCTGGTGTACAAAAAGACAGATTAGGCTACAAGATGTCCCCTAAAACTGAAATTTGCAGCATCTAAATTACAGTCTGTTGATTCTTCTTTTTGTCAGTGGAACAAAGAATTTGCAGCTTCATGTTTCAGTAATATCAAAGAATAATGATACAAAGAATATAAGTAATATAAGATCAACAATAAACCTTGTGAGAAAATTTAAATTATATTAATGAAATAAGAAGGAATTGAGGTACATTCTTGTGCTTACAAGACATTTCAGTGCCCTTTGAAGTGCATATCAAAGATGACTCAAGGAAATATGCACTAAATGACCACTCAAGAGTCCTTTAAATATATCATAGGACAAANAATGAAAGTAATCTAAGAAGGATTATTCTGAGTTTCAAATGAACTATTTGTCCTAATGAAACACTGGGGCATTTTGTTCTTCTGAAAAAGTGAAGAAAAACATTGCTTGCATTTCAGAATGGAAACAAATTAAAAATTGGTGCTTCTTAAACAATAAAAAATCTAATTATTTTTTAAACCTTGCATTTCAGTGTATTATGAACTTTTCCACTGGAAGATAATATATTTTCAACCATTCAGGAGAGAGAAACATTTAAATATCTTAAATGAAAAATTTACCAAGTAATTTTTGCCAAAGCTGCTTACAGGCCTCAGAATTAAAGAGAGATTTTGAAACATTAGTCAGCTTGCAGAAATTATGGAAGTGGCTAGATTCATTTTTGTCTACATTACCTTTTCATAAAAACAACAACAAAACTAAATTGTTCTTGACAGGAAGTGAACACTAAAAATATTAACACAGTTCACTGTGTTCTGAGTGAAGAAGAAACATCACTGGCTCTCACATTACCATTTTTTATTTTGTTTTACTTCAATACAGTGTTTAAAAGGAGAGGCTTTTATATTGTGGGAGAAAGCAATGGTTTATAGCTTACTTTTACTGCTATGAAGATTAATCTATTACTTGTTCTGTCAATTGTATTTGACAAGAAGCTTCTTACCCTTAAATCTTATCATGTTGTGGCAGATAATTCTGCTTGTTTGTGCAATTTCCTCCTTTGCAGAGGCTTCTCCATGAAGTATCTCATTATTAATCACCAGCATTTGATATGATTTTTGTGTGATATTAGCTTTAAAAAAGGGGAAAATCTCCAGCAATAACCAAACCTTTTATGAATGTCGAAAAGATGCAAGGAAAAATATTTTCTTAACATCACATTGAAATGGTGGCAAACATTATTTCCTGAGGAGACAGGAAATAGCTTGTTAGAAGTGGAAATATACTGTAAATAGAATACATACTCTTCACATTACTTGACTCGTGCTCCCATCAAAATTGCAGAGATAGTACACATGAAACATTAGGCACATTATAAGCACAATAAAGTAGCACATCTGAAAATACTACTATTTTTGTGGAAAATATTTATGGATCCATGAGGTAAAGCAATTCATTATTGTTGGTGTACTTAATTCTAAGGAATGCAGATATGTTTGGATTTGCGGAATTCTTTGTTCAGAGCCAAGAGTAGCAAAATGTTTTTGCAAGGGATCACCAAATCCACAGGGCCTATTGTCATTCCTCCTGTGGACGTTAGCCTTGCTTTGATCAGTCATTCAGCACTGAGAGCAATCTCTCTGCCTGTTCAATTTTTTTTCAATTTGCTATCCATGTCTACACAGAGACTGGATGCAATCATACCTCTTTCTCTTCTACTTTGCCAAGCAAATTAAGCATTTGTGGACTTTCTGTCTGTTTAGATCTAGAGAATATTACAGTCTGGGAAAATGGCTTACATGCCTTTTCTTTTGGAATGAGTGGCTAGACAGAATAATAAAGGAAAGGCTTTATGTGGGGAAAACTGCTACAATTATTCTGTTACTGGTTTTGCTTTATATGACAACTTACTTGATGTTTAACTTTATTTTGTTAAGGATGGATTTAAAGCTTTGTTATAGTTTAAAAAGAAGAATTAATATTGAAAATGTTTCATTTCTGTTTTGGACATAACTTGAGAGATAATCAATTTATTATATTTACAAGAATTTAAATTTCTTTTAGTGTGAATGTCGCTTCTCTGGTATATGAAGATGTGTAACATTTATGTGAAATATTAGAAAAAATCCATTCTTCTATCAATGCATCTACATGGAAAAGTTTGCTGTTGTCATTCAGCCATTCAATTATTCAACCATTCTCTGTGACTTTGGAGTGGCTTAGCTGAGAGAGGTTTTCATTTTTGCACTCAGAAAGGTTGAGAAACGAGAGTAGAGCTCAAAGGGACATCACAGGACATAGGTTTGCATTTGGGTGGGGAGGCCAGTTAGCTTGCATATTCCCCAGAAAGGTTGCAGGGTCCCAAGGAATTTAGTGAAACAACTTCTCAAATTTAATTTACAGATAAATTTCCTATCTGAAGAACAAAAATAAATAATTCCTTGCTTCTCTGTTGTAAAGTCGGCCAGTTGATTTTTTTTTTTTATTTCTCTTTTTTTTTTTTTTTTTTTTATGACTCTACAGCTTGTAACAAAATAAATACAGAAATTCCTGCACATTTTACATCAAATGACATTTGGACCTAGTCTATCACATATTGCAAGCTGCTTCAGGATACACAGAATGCATGCAAGGGTATCTTAGTCAATAAAGATGAATGTAAGAGCCTTGTCATTATAATGATACACATCCTAAAGAAGAATTTCTCTGATAGATCAGATTTGACACTGATTTGACGTTGACTGAGAAGAGATCACACGCTGGTTTGCAAAACCTTGCAATACAATGAACTGTTGTAATGCAACAGTGAATTACACCTGTTATTAGACTTTGGTTATAGAAAAAGTAGAGAGGTATAGATCTACATAATTTCATGTGAACCATCTATATGAAAAGAATATTGAATAATTCCCATTTTTCTCATAAAAGATTTCTTAGTTATTGAAATAATAGCTTGCCTTTGTCATGTCTAGATGATTATTAAGAGAATGAAATAATTTTGTGACTCCCATAAATTGGTTTGAAAAATCTCTACTGCTATATGCAATGATAGGCATGGGGTTGTGTGCAATATTGCTATAAGAACCTTTCCATTTTTCAGATATTCAGAATTTAAGACACAGTACCATGACTCTCTGTTCAAGCTTAGACAAACTTCTCTAGTGGTTGCATGGGAATTATTTTGATGATATACTGTCACGATATGACGCAGAA
>WEIU01017122.1:0-17291 GCA_013389925.1 Aegithalos caudatus | reverse complement strand
TGGCTCGCCTGGAAAACTCCTTGGGCATATAACAATTTTGTCCCAGCATAACAAACCATGAAATGTAACAAGAGACTTGGATAACCTCTAGCCTCTAGTGTGTGCATGCTTTTTTTCCCTAAAAAAACAAATTGAGTAGTGCTTTACACATCATTACCACTGTTCCTGAACTGAGGCTGATTCACAATCCACTGTAGTCAGTTTTAGGACTCTGCTTTTCTGATGGGTGAAGCTGAGAATGAGAACATCCTCATTGTGAATTGGAAGAGCTAACAGTGCTCTAGCTCCTGATCTTCACTAGGAATGAGAAGGGCAGAATTTAAATCTGGTTACCATGCATTGTTGAACTGCTCACTTTTTTTGTCCTCTCCTACCTACTTCATTTTCTTTTTCATTTTCCTAATACAGGAAAAGAACTGACATAAATAATATTAAGTATTATTTTTCATATAATTTCTTACAGTGGGTCATTTCCATCTACATCTGCTTCCTTTATTTGTCATGTTATTGATTTATGAGTTTAAAATTCAATCACCGTATTTTTCAATGACCACTGAAATTCTTTTATAATCTCCAATGCACTCTGAAATACTTCTGAATGCTACATAACTCCTTGTCATTTATTATGTGGTAGAGAGCGTTTTATTGTCTGCTCAAAAGACTTAAAAATTACACTTAATCTCATTTGTTACTTATTAAATCATGATAATGTTTATCTTGTACAGGTAATAGTAACATGAAATAATTTATTAAATAATTAGTAACCATCCCACCAGCAAATAAAATTGTAGACAGCATGTCTGAATATTGTTTAATATTTATGTGCCCAAGTTTACATCCAGTTCACTTGCAAGTTTAATCCTTGCTTTTAGGCTAAAAAAGCAGAGTGTAGTGTCAATATGTAGTTGAAATGAGTAAGTTAGTGACTGCATAGATGTGTGTGGGAACACTGAAGTATAAGGACTATTCTCTAGCAATAACTTGCATGAAACAACCAAGACAGTAACAGCATAGGAAAGTGAATCCTTTCAGGGTTGTTCACTGGGACTGTTTAATTTATGGGCATACATGTGGACCATATGACCACCCACTTGTTTAACACCTGAATTCCACTATGAGCTATTTAAAAATTGTTCCATTAGCAATGGATTCTGGCATTTGACCTAGTCCTATCAGCACTGGAGACTTACCAGAAAAGTAATTATTAACTTACGTTAAACAGAATTACCGGTAAGCTGAGTCTCCCTCAAGAGCAACAGAGAAGTGAAAGCAGTTTAAAATGCAGAAGATGCCTTTGGGTAAACTCAGAAAAGGCAAGAAAAAGGGAATCTATCCCTGTTGGGAAATCATTTGAAGAAGAAAATATTTGAAGGAGTAATGATTTTCCCAGCCAAAATCTGGGCCACACAGTCAGCCAAAGAACAATGAATCAGTACAATATATCAAGTTCTGGAGAGCAAGAGTATAGAAACCCTCACAAATGATGTCAATCCGGATTTTGACATTGTAGTGATTGAAATTACTATTTGGCACATGCTTAAAGCCTGTGAGTCAGTGAAATGAATGATATTAAAGTCAGAAAGATTCTACAGAAAACGGATCAAAACCATTTATTTTCCTATTAATTCAGCCTTTTTTGCGTGCTCCCTTATTTAAAATGCAAAAGCTTTCCGATTGATTGTGGCTAAGAGATGTGTGTTTTTTTTTAATATGGTCAGTGTCTTCCTGCAGCCCCATATAATATGTACATCCTTATGCTTATATAACATATCTAGAAGATATGTAGCATATCTAGAAGATATATAACATACACACACTGACTGCGTATGGGTATTTTAATATTTCTCCCCCTGAAAGTGAAGTAAAAAATCTTTCTGTTTTCAAGTTATGTTAACCAAAAACTTTTTTCATGCCAGCTCTGCTCTCTGTAAGTGCTGCTTTTGCCTCAGAATCCTTTTGTGGACTCCTATTGCCTGCAAAGACTCTACTTGTGTATGGTTCATAAGCCATAACTGCTTTGTCACTCTAGCAAGTCTTCTGTAGGAAGAGTGACCTTATTAAATGAATTTCTAACTGGAACATATTAGTGAGCTGTCAGTGTAGCTCTCATAATCATTAGGAATTATTTTAAATTTTACTTTTGTTATTGATCCTGTTGAACCTGCTGCATCAGACTGAGATATTCTGCTGTATGCAGCAGGTACTGCTATCAAGTGCAGTATTTGAGTCACTGCTTTGCTTGTCTCAGCTGGAAGATGTTCTTTGTGTATCTCATAATGACCTATCCTGCTGACTCATTTGATTCAATCTTTTGAAAAGAACAGTGTTGCTCTCTACAGTTTGTAAATCAGACCACATTGGGCTGAGGGCTATACTCACTAGCTTTGTAAACAAATGCTGCTGGGCTTAGACTTTTATCTGCTTTTAAAGTCAGTTCTACATCTTTAGATATGGGATACAATGATTATTTCCTATTAGGTGTTACCTGCAAATAACTTTCATGTGACTGTGTCTAAAGCTGATCTTTCTGGTTGTTGCTGGAGCAATGCCTAAGGAGCAGGACAGAGGACAAGTAAAGTGGCTTTACTTGATGAAAATGCTGTGAAACACAGCAAGATGCAGAAAGGGAGTTAGCTGCAGTACGTGCCTCAAAACTCATAACTGGTCAGCACTGGAGATCCAGCTTATGCTGGGAGAGAACAAAAGATTGAATTCTTTCAGAGAAAACCCAGTAACCATGTAATCATGCTACAGAAAATTCCCTACAGAGGAAGATAAGTATACACAGCAGTACAGAATAAACACTGGGATGAGCTTATGATGGGGTGCCATCTGTGAAGCAGCAAGGTGCTCTGCAGAGGAGTTCTTTATTGTGGCTGATCCCTATATCTGCAGTTTTGAAAATAATATCTTCCTGTGGGGGAAGTTTAAATAAAGCTAGAATTTGAAGGGACTCCAAAGTCCTTTATTATCCCTGAAATTGTCATTGATTCAAAGAAAAACTCAAAGCATTCTGTAATTTTTTTTTTCTCCATGGTTTTGGCAGCATTACACTGTTGCTGAAGCTCTCTGTCTGTTAAATGTCTGGAAGACCATGTAGATATTACACATAACGAGGGCAGTCACTTCCCTTTGTGTCTGATCCAGCAATCCAGTATGATTTGTGCAATCTAGAATGGCAAGAATTAGCATGACACATCTGAGGAAATGTGAGACCAACCTCATAGCTAATAAAACAGAAGACAGTTGATCAAATAAAAACATCTCCAAATTTTATTTTTCTTATCTTTGATTAAGCATGACATAGAGTAAGAGTTAGAATCTTGTAAAGTCTAGACAATGCCAGATCTTATAAAGATTCTCAGTATGGGTACCAGGATGTAATTAGGTCCTTTTAGCCACTCATTTTTTCTTGTGGAAGGATCAGGCCAACTGCAGCATGTGCCACTTCCTTCCTCTCTTCAGAAGTGGGTGATAGGATGAGGCATTTGTGGGTGAAGGCCATGTACTACAGCACCAAAGCTGCACCTTTTTCACTGAGCAAAGCAATAATAGTAACCCTTTACTCACCTGAAAGTTCAAGGGAACACTGTTTCCTGACCCATTCTTTAATACCAGGGCCTTCTAAAACAGACTGTAATGTAACACAACATAAAATCAGACTCTGAGATACTGGAATAAAAGGGAACTCCTTTTCATTAACATTTTTTTCTCTTACAGGAAGTATTTGATATCTGCTCTGTGCATGACAGAGATGATCTATGCTGAAGACCAGCTATTAAGTGGCTATTAAGGTAGACAGAGTCTTGCTGGGCTTCAGGGAAGTGTGCTGCAGCCTGGCTTCACACTGGTGCCTTAGGACAATGGCTTTTGTGAAAAACTCTTAAAGCTGTTTGCATCAGGCTACAAGTAATGCTTCTACATCATTTGGGACATGCTATAACTTCTTCTTCTGCTGAAAAAGACAAACCTACAGTTCTTACTCAGCAGGGTGTGAGAACATTTCAGCTCACCCAGAGCCCATCAAAAAATCAAGATTCAGAGACCAAAAGGGTTTATTGTTTTGTAGCCAAGTATTACTTCACTACAAAGAAAGAAATAACTTGAATTTTGAACCCCTTTCTCAGGAATTGTTATACAGTTTGCAAGAGCTAATGAAAAAGGGTGATAGGAACCTCAAAGAGAAATTATCAAGTGTTCCTGAAGAACATATGTTTTTAAAAGCTGCAACCAACATAAATGTCTATCTCTCCTCATAGAAATTGTTGCAATACTTTGTTTGGGGATTCCTCAGTGTTAGGAAGATTTTCCAGTATTTGACAGGAATCCTTCTCCCCCCAAAATTATTTATTGTTAAAAATCTATTTTTACCATTGAAACAATCTCTTTCTTTTTGCAACAAATTGGTATGTGTCTGAAGATTGTTCTTACCTACAGGTTAAATATTCTTGTCTTTTCTCCTATTTATTCTTTCTATAGGTATGATAGTATTATTTCCTTTTGTGTGGATCCTGTGCAGTTAGTTCACAATTTTTGAAGGGCAGTTCAGAGAACTGAATTCCCTGTTCCATCAAAGGCCTAACTAAAGATCAGTAAAGCAGAAAGCAATACTTGTGGATAAACATCTGAGTATGGCTTTGTCTGTTTTTTGGCAAGGGCAGTACTTTGTTGACTCATATTCAGCTAGTGATTCATTATTATCTGTTCTTGGACAAAACACATAAACAAATTTTATCCCTGAGGATAATCTTATATGAGACAGTCCTATATACTGAGTTTTTCCCTTCAAGGCTTAAAAAACTTCTAATTCATGGCAATTCTTGATGGTGCTTAGTTTTGGACTAAATGAAAAAAAACAAAACTCTTCTCCCAGTTCAGGTACACAAATCACATGTCTGGAATATCTCTCAGTCCTTGTATGCTACATCACCACAAGCACTATTTTTTCTTATGTAAGAGCGATAAATTGTCAAACTGGATGCCACTCTTCCTGCTAAAAACACTCTGCTAGTGAGGGGGCTGAGTTTGGAAACCTTTTCCAGCCTTTCCTTTTCCTGTAAGCCTGGGAAGGCAATGTGCTTTGGAAAACATGCACATGTTTGTAGTCTAAACTCAACTACACTCAGAGTTTCTGCAGAGCAGAAACTGTAGACAAAGCTGAGCAAGTTTTGAAAATGTGCCCCTTTTACTTTTTTTCCCCATGTTTTGCATCAGAGAATCTAGACTTCACAGAATCACAGAATATCCTGATTTGGAAGGAACCCACAAGGAATATCAGATCCATCTCCTGGCCCTCCACAAGACACCCCAAGAATCAATTCCTCCATGTGCCTGAGAACACTGTCCAAACACTTCTTGAACTCTGCCAGGTTTGGTGCTGTGATCACTTCTTTAGGGAGCCTGTTCCAGTGCCCAACCACCCTTTGGACGAAGAATCTTTTCCTGATACCTAGCCTAAACTTCTCCTGACACAACTCCAGGCCATTCCCTTGGGTCCTGTCACTGGTCACCACAGAGAAGAGATCAGTGTCTGCCTCTCATTGTTCCCTGACAAAAATGTTGTGACTGAATGAGGTCTCCCCTCAGTTTTCTCCAGGTTGAACAGAACAAATACCTATACCTTTTTAATGTTGTGGAACCCAAACATTCCCCCAGCAGTGGAGCTGAGGCCGCCCCAGCTCAGAGCAGAGGGGACAGTCCTTGCCCCCTGGCCCTGCTGTCCCTGATGCCCCAGGACAGGCTTGGCCCTCCTGGCTGCCAGGGCACTGCTGGCTCGTGTTCAGCTTGCCATGGACCAGGATTCCAGGGCCCTTTCCATAGCACCGCTCTCCAGCATCCTATTACCAGTCTACAGACACAGTCAGGGCTGCCCCATCCCAGGTGCAAAATCCAGCACTTTCCCTTCTTGAACTTCATATGTGTACTTGCCCATCTCTCTAAGTTCTCAAGGTCTCTCTGCAGGACCTCCCTGCCTTCAAGGGAGACAACAGCTCCTCCCAGTTTTGCATCATCTGTGAACTTTCAACACTATCCCTTCCAGTCCTGAGTCCAAGTCATTTACAAAGAAGTTGAAGGCCACAGAGCCTAAGATGGTGTCCTGTGGAGCCCCACCAGTGGCAGGTCACCAGTCCGATGTCACCCCATCCACTGTGCCCCTTTGTGCCCCACCCATAAACCAGCTGCTCATTGACGACAGGAAGTGTTTATCCAGCTGTGAGCTGGACAATTTGTCTGGAAGTATAATTTCTCTGTAAGAGACAGTATTAAAACCTTTTCTGAAATGCAAAAAGATTCTACCAGTGGGATACTCTTGGTCAACAGGGTGGGTTACCTTATCATGAAAGGAAATCAGGTTTGATAAGCAGGACTTCTCCCTCATGAAACCAAGCTGGCTGTTGTGGAAAATGAATGGGCCAGGAGACCTTCTGCTCCCTTTCTATGCCTTTATTAAAAATCAGCTCTTTATTTCGCCGCTGCTCGCAGTGGTCGATGTCCAGGAGAAGGATCACGCAGGCCTGTCGTTGCTGGCAGGACTGGAGTCTCTATCCTCACAGGGATCGTCCAGAGACTCACTTTGGTTCGATTGTCTAAGGAGGTCCTCTTGCTTAAGTGTCACTGAGGTCATGGTGACCTGCTTGTGCAGCTGGAGTTGGTCCATCTGGTCTGCTGGAGGTTCTGCTGTCTCCAGGATGTGATTTTTAAGTGTCCATTTGGGGTGGCTCGTTGTCCAGGGTGGTCTTATTCCTGGGCGGCAATATGATTTTAATATGCATACTTGCGCAAGTCCTCATGGGAAATGCGGAAGCCCATTCTGGGGAGCAGCGGCTGAATTACCCGACGGGACAGGGGTACAAATGACTAAGGGAAGGGGAAGGGGGATACAACAGATAAAAGAGGTAACAATAAACTCCTGGGTTTCGAAAGGGTAAGTACAGAAAGGTAAGTACATCAACTAGGGACGCGAACTGGGGTTGAAACAAGAACAGGTAGGTATACACCCAAAGGGGTAAATGAACATTAAACACAAACATAAACTTTATTTATAACAGCTGTGACTGACAATTGTGTTGACCTTTAAGTATATTTCAGTACCTCCCAGAATAATCTTCTCTGTAACTTTACTAGACACTGAAGTGAAGTTGACAGGTCTACAGCTTCTGGGTCCTCCTTACTATTATTGAAAACTGGGACAATATTTGCCAGCTTCCAGTCAGCTGAGACCTTTTTGAGATTCCCAAGACTGCTTATAAATTGAGAGAGACATTGTGATGACATCAACAAGGAATTTGAGGATCCTTGATTTAATCCCATCTGACCCTATAGATTTGTATGGAGCTGGAACAGCAGATCACATACAATTTCAGGACTGAGTGTAGGTTGATCATCACAATCATGGTTCTCCAGCTCAGGGCACCAAGCCCCCTTGGTCTATCACTTGTGTAAGATCACAGTATTTTGAACCTTAGTATCATATTATTCTCTTTTATATTATNCCTTTCCTTTCCTTTCCTTTCCTTTCCTTTCCTTTCCTTTCCTTTCCTTTCCTTTCCTTTCCTTTCCTTTCCTTTCCTTTCCTTTCCTTTCCTTTCCTTTCCTTTCCTTTCCTTTCCTTTCCTTTCCTTTCCTTTCCTTTCCTTTCCTTTCCTTTCCTTTCCTTTCCTTTCCTTTCCTTTCCTTTCCTTTCCTTTCCTTTCCTTTCCTTTCCTTTCCTTTCCTTTCCTTTCCTTTCCTTTCCTTTCCTTTCCTTTCCTTTCCTTTCCTTTCCTTTCCTTTCCTTTCCTTTCCTTTCCTTTCCTTTCCTTTCCTTTCCTTTCCTTTCCTTTCCTTTCCTTTCCTTTCCTTTCCTTTCCTTTCCTTTCCTTTCCTTTCCTTTCCTTTCCTTTCCTTTCCTTTCCTTTCCTTTCCTTTCCTTTCCTTTCCTTTCCTTTCCTTTCCTTTCCTTTCCTTTCCTTTCCTTTCCTTTCCTTTCCTTTCCTTTCCTTTCCTTTCCTTTCCTTTCCTTTCCTTTCCTTTCCTTTCCTTTCCTTTCCTTTCCTTTCCTTTCCTTTCCTTTCCTTTCCTTTCCTTTCCTTTCCTTTCCTTTCCTTTCCTTTCCTTTCCTTTCCTTTTTTTCTTTTCTTTTGCCCTGCCCTGCCCTGCCCTGCCCTGCCTCTCTCCCTCCCTCCCTCCCTCCCTCCTCTCATTACAGCATTAGCTGCAGGTCTAAAGCTTTAAAAACTAGGTGTTTAGAAACCTAATCTCCAGAGGCAAAGGTTTGGAGCTTCATCAATCCTATGAGAACTGCTAGCTCTGTCCTCATGGTGGCCATGTACTTCAGTACTCAAGGTCTATCAAGCATCTCAGAGTTTAGATTTCACTTTTCAATCTCTCCAGAACTGCATGAACTAAGACAGTTTTAAAATACTTTTCTTAAACACATACAGGTTTTCCAAGATTTGGGCTCACTTTACATTGAATGCTAGCAAAACTAGGAAAAAATAATAAAAATGCTTTATTTTATGACCTCCAGGTGCTGTTATTTTCAGTTCATATAGACAGAATCATTGCCAAGACTGTTAACGGGGAAATTATTTTTGTGTGTTTACTTGATCATGAATTGCAAGATACTCTTGGCAGACTCAGAATATCGTGCAGACATAGTTTTCTGACTCAAGACCTTAACCTTGGATTAAATTCCTAAAATTGGGAACTCTTCTGAAGTGTTTGAAGTGGCTGTAGTACTAATTTGGCTGTATTAAGTTCACCTTGTTAGCTCATGCAATGGCAGTTCAGACTGTNNNTCAGACTGATACTTACCTACTAAATATAACTTCAAATCTGGGCACTAAGACTCTGCTTTTTTCAAGAATTAACAGGTAAGTTCATTTATTGGGTTATAGTGATTTAGTCCACCATCCAAAATGGATTTGAACAGCTAGTGTAGTGTAGTCACTACAAATATAAAATTGTTGATTCAAAAAGTGACATTAAGCCTGGAAAAAGAATCCACAATTTCTGCTTGAACATATTAAATTTATTTCAATAACTTCAAAAATACAGGAAGTACAAAAATGTCAAACATTAGAAAGTTCAGAAACATTCAATTTTGACTATTTAAGATAGCAAATTGCATTTTGTTCTGCCTACTTTTTCCAGGCTTTCCTGCCTTGTGAGTGATATAAACTGTAAGCACTGCATTGATTGTTTGGATTTATATAAAGTGAAAGGAATATCAATAAAATAGAGAGTTTGAGATTGATCAGGCTATTATTAAATAATAATAATAACGACTTTTAATTCAGAGACTAAAATTACTCCTTCATATCTTGAATAGGGAAAGTAGATTTCTAAAGTAAGTTATAATGGATAGGGACTTTATCGGTGATTATATTTGTTAAAAAAAAATTGTTTTTTTCATAAGAGAGGAAGTTTATCTAGTCAAAGTCTTGTTTGAGAAATACATAATCAAGATGAGCCCTTCAGAAAAAGTGCACCAAATCCTTCCAATGTAATTTTCAATTCAGAGAAGACTTTCTCTGTTTTAAATTGAAAATCCCAGAAAATTCATCATTTGGTGAATCTGAGACAAAAGTGCATCTTTTTAGATCACCCCATTATCTAAGCTGTTTAGTCTATTTCTTCTTCTTATGCTTATTTTCCTGGCAAAGCATGACTAGGAAACAATACACTCTTTGGCAATTGAAATATAAAGAAATCAGCCAGGACACAATACTGGGGAATAGTAAGAAGTGGTGTGACAAATTGTAGCATTAGCTATGGATTCAAGATAATTGTTGTAGGAATTGTAAAACTAATACTTGTCCATTCTTGCAAACTTTCTTCTTCATAAGAATGTGCCTTATATTTTGTTTCTGTTGTACATATATCTGTAAGTGTATGCACTGTTTTCATTAAAATATTATTGAGGGATGAATTCTGCAATTAATTACTATGGTGTGAACTTCAACAAACTTGAATACATTTCCTTGAATAATCCTATCATTTTAGAGACAATAGAATTTTGTACCCAGATTAAAATTCTAATTGAATTAATGAGAGGGGCAGTGGTAAATCACAGGAAAATTACCAGCCACTTGTGACAAGATATTTATTTGCTATCTTTCTAGCATGCAGTGCAGGGAAATAGCTGGGAAGATTTTCCTCAGAAGTTTGGTGCAGCAGATAGGTCTGAGGAGTGGGTGAATTTGAGATAAGTGTAAAGCAAGCATTAGACAATGTAGGTAGACACTGGGCCAGATGTCATTTTCCTGACAGCACTGAATAAACTCTGATGTGAAGCTGCAGAGGAGCCAGCCAAGGTTGCTGCCAATAGCTGCAGTTTAAAAGCAGGGTGCTGTGTAATCCCATCTGGAAAAAGGGTGTGGAGGAGTCTGGGGAACCACAGACCAGTGGTTCCTATTTCCATAGCTGATAAAATGCTGAAGTGCACAATAAAGAATGTGATCAGTGATGATTGAACATGGCCTGTTGGGAGGGAAACAGGGTTCTGCTAAAAGAATTCTTGTCTCGCTGGCCTCTTGGAGCTCTCTGAGGGCAGCTATAAAGCAGAAAGATAAAAAAGAGCCAGAGATACACTTTGTTTTCTGCCATAGATTATTAAAGGGCTTATTAAAGAAGACAAGTTGCCAGAAGGTTGGATAAGAGGTTTTTCCAGGGGCTGAAGGTTGGTTAAAGACAAGAAAACAAATAGTATTATAAACTTAAGTTTAGACCCTTCAGCCTTTATTCTTTCATGTATATGTATATACTTTAGGACAATCAGTTCATTGTGTATATAGACACTTCACAAAACTGACTATGAAATTGGTTTTTAATTGTTCTTCTGTCTTACACATGTGTTCCCTTAGAAAATGTCTTGAAAATATTTCCTAATATCAAAAGATGCCTGTGGTAGGTATCAGCCTACAAATAACTGGGTCTCAAATGTTCTTAGAAGTATTTATTTATAAGCAGCTTGATAAAACCGTTGAAAGATACAAATGCTCCAACATTTAAAACAGGTGTTCAGTTCTTCAATGCATAGTTAAAGAGTAGTTGTATAGAAGCTTTTTGAATAAAATATTCTGGGTTGGACTTAGAGTGTAAAATGTCTTCTACATGTTACTGCTTTTCCACTAAATCTTCTATACTGTGAAGTATGGGGGGTGAGCATGTGAGTTAATATTTTTATGAAGCCCAGCTAAGTTTTCCCAGGGTTTTCAATAACTGCATCATTCAATTTCAGTGTAATTCAGATGCACATAAGAGTAGCGGAGAACAAATAACAGTCTACAATACCTGTAGCAACTGTGTGTGTATGCAGGTTAGAAAACAATACATACACAATCACTACTTAGAAAATCCATAATAAAATTGTTCCAGTACTGGGCTAGTTTTCTGCAAAAATGTATACATATTAATTGTAATTTATGTAGTAACTTCCTATACAAACTCACTTGGAGCTCTTCAGCAGGACCAATGAGATCTTATTTTGGTTTCTGATGCAGCAACTGGCTCTAATGATCAGCCTGTTTCTAGGAGAAACAGCAGAATTTTTGGGTAAAGTCCTCTCCATTGATATAAATATCATACATATAACAAAAAAGGTAAAGTTTTGGGTTTTTTAATGTCTTCCTCCATGTACACTCCCCCCAGCAGTTTATTTCAATCTGAGAATCCCTCGCTGTAATCATTCAGACACTGGAATTAACCTATTCCAGAAACAAGTGTTAATGTATTTCAATCTGAGGTTAAGAGAGGTGAGACCTGGAAGATTTCTTTTTCTCAAGGGAAGGAGTAGGAAGGTAATGAATTCTCCATATTCTGCCTCTTGACTTTCTCTCCCTCTTTGTGATCTGGATGGACACTGTACCCATTAAACTATTTATGGCAGAGAACTCCAAACATGATCTCATTGGAATGCAAGGTTCTGGTAAGAGAGCAGGAATATGCTAAAATCCATATCCACAGATATGGATATGTTTTTGCTTGCACAAGAACCCTTTTTCAGCACTTTACAACAGTAATAGGACTTATAGCCATTTCAAGTCTCATTGACCTTGCATGCAGGAGAATAAAGGGATCCAATGAAGAACCTATTCTGCTTTGGTTCTTAGAAATTTTGCTCCTGAGCAAAATGTTTTGGGAATCCTGTGTATCAAATAACAAGACTGTAGCAAAATCTGAAAAGGTGATTTACTGGACCTATTATGTCCTTTATTTTCCACTGTTGATCTCAATGACATTTCTCTCAAGGTTAGTCTGTTTTATTACCAGCTAACCCACAGTCTCTTTATAGGTATGTAAATTCTGCCTTTGTGTTGTTAAAATATCACATTTCCTAGCATTGAGATGGGATCACTTACATAAATATTTGACAGAAAATAAAAGGGGGTTTAAAGTCAGTCTGAAGTAACAGGCAGAGATTGTCACTAGAGAAATGTTTCCTTCTGTAATTAGGGCTCAGCCAAAATACAGAGCCCATGTTCACAGCATTCAACCCTTCAAAACACATTTCCCATAAGCAACATGCCTATTATGAATGGCCTGTTCTAACGCCTGATCTGTGTTTGGGAATTGTTTGGGAGCAATTATTTATCAAGCAATTTATCTCAGGGCTTCACTTACAGGTGGTCAAGTCCTATCACCCAGGACATCCACAGAACTGTAAAACTATGTAATGGCAACTGAGGCCAGGTTGCATTTTTGTGCCTGAAATATCTCAAAGCTTAGGGATTATCTAAACTAAATTAGAGACTTTTAACTAGTAGACTTCAAACAAAAGTTTAAAAAATAACTACAGAGAACAGTGGAGGTTTAGATTCACTATGAATCTTCATAGCTTCGAAGTTGTCCATTAATTTAAAAAGTGTTCACCTGACTTCAAGGAACAGTATCTTGTTCTCGTACTTCACAATGAGATACCAGTATGGAGGTACTCTGACAGTTTCCTTTAACTTCTTTGTTTCACTGAGAAAGTTTATGTGTGACTTCTCCTTGTTTTCTGCATAGCTTCCCCCAAATATCTGTCAAGCCATGTAGTGAAACTCATTTGAAGATATCAATAGATACTTAATGACATTTAATCTAAGTATTGCAAACAGTGTGTCTGAAGCTCATAATTGCCATGCTAATTGCAAATATTGAAGTATTTTGCTGTTCTTCTGATAGAAAGTAAGTCCATTGGCATGTGTGTCCATGTGAAAACTCTTTGTGTGCACAAAAGGCCACATTCACTGAAATCTGTCACTTTAGACTTTTCCGGGTTAGAAGATGTGGATGGATGCTAGGGGAGGATCAGATCCTCTTTCCAATATATGCTTGTCTCCTAAATGATTTTTTTTTCCATATCCCAATGCAACAATACCCTTGCAGAATATATTTAGAGTTGCAGGACAGGTTATTTCACATATTAATAAATAACTTCAATAAATATTGTTCAAGAACAAGTAATGACAATTTGAGACTCTGATGTTGCATGAATAAGTTCTCACTTCTTTTGTTTTGTACATAGAAATAATACACAGATATATAAAATGGAGAAACAAACATAGTAAGGACTGACTATAAACAAACAAATAAATAAATAAATAGAACCCCCCATAATTTTATATGTGGCAATAATTTACTGTGTATTTTGGCAGTAGCTTTCCTTAACAACTCTAAATGTGACATTCTGGATATTTTCTCTAGGGAGTTGGGTGCATTTCAGTTTTTGGAATGTTGATAACACTATCAAAATTACCACTGTGTTTACTTCAACTTTGTTTAATGCAATTTCTTTAATCTTTTTGGTTTTGCTTTTAAGGCCCAGCTTTGTTCCCACTGAAATAAGACAAAAATCCCCAAAACAAAATATACATAATCCCATTTGGGCAATACTAGATGTTGCACAATAACACCCTCGGGATCCCCAACGTAAGAGGGACATGGAGATACTGGAACTAGGCCAGAAGAGGCCCCTAAGTGGATCACAGGACTGGAATATCTCTTTTATGGTGTTCCATCTGAGGGGTTTCATCAGCCAGCAGACAAGGCTTCAGGGAGACCTTAGAGTATGTGGAGACCTTCTACTACATAAAGTGTACTTGCAGTGAATCTGGAAAGGGATATTTTGTAAGGGCATGTGACAGACAAAGGGGAATGGCTTTAAATTAGAGGAGGGGTGGTTTAGGTTAGCTATTGGGAAGAAATTGGTTACTCAGAGGGTGATGAAGCACTGGCACAAGCCACCCAGAGAGCTCCTGGATACACCAATAACAGGCAGTGTTCCAGGCCGGGATGGATGGGGCTCGGAGTAACCTGGTGTGGTGGAAGATGTCCCTGACTCTGGTGTGAGGCTTGGAACTGGATGATCCTTAAGGTTCCTTCCAACCCAAACCATTCTATGATTCTATGAATATTTATTTTACATTTGGGGTTACAATAGCCAATTGTAATGTTGGGCCCTAATCCCTGATGTCTGTAGTGCTGCTGACATCAGTTGCTTTACTCAGGTAAGAAAGTTTTGCTTAAAATCACAAAGCTTTGTGGGATAAATTTCTAAATATCTGTAAGATAAATATTACAGAATCTATGGCTATAGAGATTTTTCAGACAACTTCTAGTATAACTTATCTACTTATCTCCAGAATATTCTCCCCTAATACAGGGAGAAAAACAGACCCAACAAGCCCTGAAACTAAACCACTACGTTTAATGATCTAAAAAAATTATTTAGGTGGGAGCTGAGCACTTCCTGAAAGACCTGGAGCTTCCAAAGTCCTGCTATACTTTATAATCTCACAAGAGGTTCAGATTCCTCAAGGTCTCAAGTTACCTAGCACACATAATTATTTACTAACTAACTTTGAGATGGGTTGATTTTGTGCAGGGGTTTGCTTCTGAAAGAAAGCTGATTTTGATTAATGACTTGTTTTATTTAAATTATCTGTGTCTGCAGACATTATTGGATTGTGTCCAGTAAACTTCCTTGTTTCAGTTCAGAGAGAATGCTTAAACTTAAAAAGAAAACAAACAAAAAACAACTCCCCCCAAAAAACAACCCCCCCCTGCCAAAAGCCATATAAAATTTTTGTACTGTTTTTTGAAGGGATAAATGGAAACAACTGTTTTACATTTGAAGAAAAAATATCTATTGGAATTACTGCTGAATATTAAAATTGGTGCAAAATAGAAAATTAGAATACCTAAAAGTAAGGACAAAGTTTAAAACAAAGAGAGAACTTGTATGGAGTGATTCTATATTTTGTAATAATGTTGATTTAAAGGTGTAGGGGAGATTGCAGTTTCTGGTAAGTAAAGATCATACAAAATTTCTCTGTTCTGAGTTTATGTGGTTGAGAGGCACTGTTTATCCACATTGTTTCTGGTTAATGCCAATTTGCCTTGTGCTCATCAAACTGCACGTCTCTTTTCCTGTGTCGTTTGAATCTTGTACAAGGCAACTCTCATTTTGGGGGATCTTTTCTGTAAAGTTATATGATACTGCCTAGTTCTGGAATTTGGTGAGTTAGCCTGTACATCTTGGTTTCCACCCTCAACTCCCATGTTTACTTTTGGTTTTTTTTTTTTTTTTTAATATATTCACTTAGATTATATTTCTAGAATAAAATTTGGAGTATTTTACAAATAGAGGTAAAAATAGTTATGTTTTTGTGTTGAGAATTCTGTAACTCTGACAAAGAAAATAGTTCCTATATAGGTATCCTTGCTGTGCTGGTAGTTGAAAGAAAACTTTCATCAGTACAGCCTTTGACTATATTACTAGAGTTGCTTGCCAGTGTTTGTAGCATAACAGAATAAATCAAATCCATGTTGTACAAGTTGATTTAAGAATTTTATGAATTTTCACTAAAAAAAAAGTAAATTTTTTCTCAAAGAAAAAATGCTGTTAATCAGAAACATTAGGCATGACCAATCCTTACCAGGAAAGAGTTTAGCAGAAACCACAATGTGGTATTTTTTAATATTTTTTAAAAATCTGATTTAAATTTTATATTGTTGACATAATTTTAAAAATTATGAAAATGCCATGAAAAATTTCAACATTACAAGAATCAAGAAATTGCAATGTATTTTGTAGGAAGGTGGTGTGACATTCTTTGGCAAATCTGAGTATGTCTAATTAGAGCTAGGGTCAAAACTTCTAATGCAAGTTATAAATAAACTTGAAAGCAGAGTTGAATGAAATATAGCAGTGAGAGAAGTAAGTGCCTTTAGGGAGAGGGCAGAGAGATTTCAATTTTGTGGAGCAGCTCAGCTATAGACTGTGCTCAGCTGGCTTTGCTGCAAACCAGTTTCTCTTTCCTAGAAGTACTGAACTTATACACAGCACAACATGTTTAATGTACTTTGTGCACTTTATATGCACATAATATACATATGTAGCTTATAATTTACTGTGAGCAATATGTAATTTATTGTTGACGTAAACAAAGAATTGACAAAAAGTAAGTTAAAAGGGAAGTTGTACTTAGTAACTTTCCTAGTTAATGCACCAGGATGGTACTCTGGAGATGTGACTCCACTTGTAGTTTTTCCAATATTATTCTATTTATAAATTTGGACAAGTCTTTTCATGGCTTACCATCTCCTTTGTGCCTTTGCTTTGGACACAGCCTTGGCAGCATACCTATAAGTAAAAATAATGTTAATTTCATTGGTGCTTTTGAATGTTGTTTTAAGAGACATGAACAGTCGTGGTGCCTCATTTCTGTCAGCAATTCCTTAATCTTCTCTGCAATTCCTTCATCTTCTCTCAAAATGTGTTTGGGCTCCAAACAGAAAACAACAATGAAAAAAGTGTTACATTAATTAAAGAGAGAAATTTAATTTAAAAATCAATAGAAGACTATTGAAATACTCTCATTCTACGATCCTAAAAAGGCTACTGAGGAATTGTTTAGCTCTCTGCCTGAAGAGAGCTTCAGATCTTCCTGTCACTCCTTCTCAGAGAACTATGAATTAAATATTGGCTTGTACTGAACATCACTGGGAGCAAATACGCCTAGTTCCTGTGGCAGTGTTTATAACAGGTGCACCTCTGGAGAAGCATTAGCATGAGCACCAGAATGTTTGCAGATGATCTTCAAAGCTTTGAGGTGGTTGTGGATTGCTGCTGTGCCTCAGAGAGCACTAAATGCACTTAGTGCACTCAGGTTTGATATTTCTTACTAAAGAAAATGGACTAAATATTAGGTCCTTGTGATGGAGGAAAAGAACTTGTGTGACCTTTGCTGCATGGGAAAGCAACGTCAACTTTTGTTCCTGCAGAATGCTGGGCCAACATAGGTCCTGTCACCCCTGTCAGG
>WEIU01017120.1:1181-26342 GCA_013389925.1 Aegithalos caudatus | reverse complement strand
CTGTATAAATCAGCATGCTGTAGGTTTAGGTCCAATCTTTGCCAGATGCAAGCATGTTGTACTTCACTCTCCCATTTTAGTAGGTATAAGAGGTGAAATGCAGGATGGGTCATCTCTAGATTGTCTCCTGGACTTCTAAAGCTTGTTTGCTTTAATAAGGGATCAATATTTTGCATTTTAGAACTTCAGAGTTCAATTTTGGCAAAGATGTGTGTGGCAAGCATTTCTTGTGTAACTTGAATGATTGTTCAGGGGGAAGAATTGTTTCCTTAGCCAAACATGACATCAAATGTGCACACAAAAAAGTTTGAAAACTTATTTTTATTCTTTGGAAATAGATGTATTTTCTGAAATTGTGTATAATTCTTGTAGATTTTACAGATAAACAGATTTTTCTGAAGGTAAACAATTATGTATGTAGTCAGTAGCTTGCTGAAGACTTTATTTTTTGTACGAGAATGTGAATAATGGAGAGTTGAACAACTGCTATAGGATGTGTAGCTCATTCAAAGTTCTAAGAGAGCAGAAGCAGTAGGGAGGAAACAATCCCTTCTTTCACTGAGTGCTATGGTATTTTAGGACTTGTCTGGGTTGACTTTCTGTATTGTTTATCTTCTTTATGTTTCCCAGTAAGTACAGATATACCCTTGATGGAAACATGATATTTTATAAACTATTTAAGTAAGACTCTTTAGAAATGAATGCAATTATTCAACTGTACAACCTAATATCCAGTATATGGTATATATAGTTAGAATAACATTGAAGGTCAGATTTAAAATGCTTGTGTTCTAGATCTATGAAAAAAAAGATAGTGAGGATCAAAACAGGTGTTAAACTCTTAAACATTTACCATATCTTTGGAAATAGAATGAACTTTGGTAGCAGCTATTGTCTTGCTTACACTTCATGTTCTCTAAAATAAAGATTTATAGAAGTGAGCACTTTATTAAGCACTTTAGTGAGCTTTCTCAGATCATGTTAACCTAGTTTTCCTGTACTAGTCTGAAATTGATGCTCAAACAGAGAAGGGAGGGATAATTGGGCAATCACTGTGGCTTTGGAAAACACTGGTTTTGTCGCTGTTGAATGGGGGGGAGTTTTCCCTTCTAATTGCCTCAGAAATGTTTCTGTCTCTCCCTGTGTTAGTCTGCTCATCTGAGCTCTATTCTTTTTTTTTTGTTGTTGTCCATTCCTGTTGATTTTTTTTCCCATATGCAGCTTATATGCTTTCTACCTCTCATTAAAATATACTAAAAAGTTTGAATTTTTCTAAATGTGATACCTGTAAATCAGTGAACACCATTTCCCATGTGTCAATGTACCACCTTTTCTCTTTAAACAGGTTGTGTTTGTGGTTGGGTAGGAGAAGTAGAGGAGAAGGGGACTATATTTCCTTACAATTGAAGATAATTAGGTTGTTTTAGTTAAGTTAGGTTATCACATTAGCTATTAAAAAAGTGCATCAGTAAAGTGCACATTGCACTTTGTCTCTTCATTTCCTTAAGTGATAACAGGGAAAAAGTGTGTGGAACAGGACTCTCATTTGATTTTGAATTTAATACTCTGAAATTGAGCATGGTTACCAGGAGTTCCAGTATGGGAGGTAATGAGACCAATTCCTTGTCCTGAATTTGGAAATTGTTTTTGTATGCATGAATGTGAATTTCCTTAAGGTATTCAAGAATGTTCCAGCTTTGCTATTCTGGTGTATAAAGCATACTGTAAAAGGAGAGAAATCTGCCCTGTTTTTCTGCCAAATGGGATGCCTCAGGATGTTTGTGCTGCTTGTATGACATGTGAAGCAGTCTGGGGTAGCTTCTTTAACATCTGGGCTGAAGAGGGTAAAGAGGACACCAGGTTCCAGTCTTGGCTTCCTATGGAGTCTTCTGGGAGAAATGTTCGTGAAGTCTACATAAGGACCTCATCATAAGCAGCTTGAATACTTACTATTGATTAAAGTAATTGGTGTCACAAACAAATCTGTTGGAACAAAGAAGTCAAATGTCTAAGAAATCATGGAGTATCAAGATACTGGTTTTTATTCCAATGATGTTTTCTGTCTGTTACTTCTTATGTGTTGCTCTTTGTACTATGCTTACAAACTGAAAAGAAAAAACGTTCTCTATAATGCACAATAATTTGTAACCTAGGTAGGACTTACAGGTCCCATTCTCTTAAACTGAAGCATAGAAGTTAATTCCTGCTCAAGGGTACAACAAACTCAGCATCTCTGTTGCCATTTTTAACTTCCTTTTTCATTCCACTCAGTGGAGAGAAAAGAATATTGGTTGCTGCAAAAGGCCTTATCTGGCTATGCCTTACAGATAGATCCTAAAATCTGTTACTATTTCAGCTGCTTCTTTTCTCCTTTTCTGTCTCACTCTTCCCCCAAAAGATTGGCCCAACATTTCTAAATGTTAGGGGAGGTGACTCTCTATATCCCTTTTTAAAGGCACATTGAAAAGCAGGGATATAATTATTACTTGACATTCAGGCCGAGCATGTTACCTCCTTGGTTTCATGGAAGCACTTTTTTTCATGGAGCCTAAAAGGAACTTTGTGAAGGCTAATTGTGCTTTCTTGATTCACCCTTTACTTTATTACTGGCTCTTGTTACCATACTCCCTATTTTTTTATTTTATTTTTTTTATGGTTTGACTCTCACAAAAAAATAAATCTGAGTGAGCATAGCCAAACTGATGAGACCTTCTTAAACCTACCCCTAGTAGCCATAAGGTTTATTAGCCAAAGATGAATAAGAAAATGTGGATGTTGAATACATTCCTCACCCCCCTCTTTGCCTTATACTTGCATTTGTAAAATAGAGGCTGAAATACTAAACCAGACCAAATGCTGAACCTTAATGTATGTTGGTAAATCACTTACTATTGCCAAATACACTACAGAAATGCCTTGTTAATGTTACCTAAATTATGTCACTGGTCAAAAAATAGAATAAAATATGTTGTTGCTTGTGCTGCAGAATTTATGGTTTAACATATTGATTTTCAGCTTGATGACCTTACAACATGCTAAAGTTGGTAGGCATCTGTGATACCATTGGGATGGTGTTTTAGTATTAATCAAAGACAAAAACATTTCTGGTCCAACAATTCCAAAGCGTGTTATGTACTTGGCTCTACAGAGTTAAATTTCTCTTCCTATGCCCCAAGTAAATTGCAAATTAACACTAATAAATCACATTGCAGCAGTTGGTAAGAAGTGAAAGTATATTAATAATTAAATAGTTCTTTTCAGCCACCCCTCCCCCCTTCCTTTTTTATGTGGTGATTTTCTAGACTCAAAATCAGAATGTCTCATGCAGGCTATCTATAATATATAGTTGTTTCAAATCAGCTTTACTTACTGAGCTTTTTCTAGTAATGGAGCTCTGTCAGCAAAAAGCATATGCACCAGCAAATGATGAACGATGGACTTGTGTCAAATGGAAGCTTGAAAGGTGCTTCTGTAGTTAAATGGATTAGTCTGCACCAGAAGTTCAAAACTCCTCAAGTGTAATTGTTTCAGAGAAAAGGTATCGCTGGATTGATAGGGGAGGCTAAGCAATGAGAGCTGGAGGAAGAACTACTTTATCAGATGTGAGGATTTACTAATCCACAAGAAGGATAGGCTTTGCTGTTATAAGATTGCTCGCTTGATGCTTTTGCAAGTTTTCTTCTTTTTTTGATGTGAAATTTGTAAAGATTTTAATTTATGTCCATGAAAGACACAGATATTTTGGGATTTTTTTTCTTACAAAATTAGCAAGCTTAATTCCATTTATGTGGCCATGTACAACAGTAATTTCAAAATAATCTGTAACATTTTTCATCCACTTCCTAAAAATGTTGGTTCTTGTTTCAGTAGTAATGTTAGCTGTGAAACCGACTTAGTCTGCTATAGTTATTCTGCAGTTACACACTGAATAAGGTAATTAGGAATTGCTATATAAATGCAAAAAACCCTGCATGTAAATTGTAAATTTATATAAATATTGTTCTATTACTGTTGCTCACTAACTATTTCATGATTTGTGATGTTAATGTGTAAATCTCACTCAGAAGAAAATATTTGCAGGGGAAGAAATTTACAGTAGGAATTAAATTTTAGAAATATTTTTGCTGGGTTTTCTTGTATATCATTTTGGCTGTACTTAAAATGGGTGTGCCATAAGAGTGTTCAACAAAAGAATAGCTATGAACAGGGAGGCTTTCACTACTGCTCAGTCTTTCCATTGTGCCAGTTTTTCCTTCTCTTCTGCTTCTTTGCAATTGTTAGCCTTCATGTGAACTGAAAGGTACTTCAAAACACTGGAAGAAAATAGTCTGAAAGCTTCATGCGCATTTGCTTCATAGTAAAGAGAAGTGAAGAAGTTGAAGACTTTTTCCACTGACAGGTGTTTGTGTGTCAGAGCAATGAATGCTTTTGATGGCAAACCCACTTGCTTTTCTTCATTGTACTCTTCTTTCTAAATATTAAAAAAAAAGGACAATTTCTGACAACAAAAATTCTCCAAACTGTATAATAGAAAGCTTGCTTTATTTATTTATATTTTATAAAAGAAGATATTTAAATTATTTCAATGGCTATTTGCTTTCTTTTTGTGTGGGTGAAAAAAACAGCAGTTAAGCAGTGCCTGGAATGGTGAAGGCACATTTTAGTTGTATCCTCATTATGATACAAAAATATTGTCATCTGATGATTAGTTGGTACAAAATGTCATTGTCTTACAGACTGCACACCATCCTTTAAAATAATATAAAAGAGTCCCATCTTACAGAGCCTGAAAGTATTCTAAATAACCACTTCTTTTTAAAAGTTGTTTTCACATTTTTCAGACCTCTTGTGTTAGTTTATTAGCATGGCACATGGCTGTCATTTACTTAGTTTATTATCTGGCGAAAGATGGTAATTGAAGATTGTTTTGCAGGTGCTAAATGTTCTGATCTTTGGTTGTTTTCATATGTTAAGCTGTGCAAGGCAATTGCATCATATGGAATTGCATTTGCATCAACAGCACAGTCAAATAGACCATTTGGAAGAGATTAAAAGCAAGAGTTGAGAAAAATATGACTAAGTAAGCCTGTTCTGTCAAACATGAGAAAATCTCTTCCTGTTTAATATGAAAAAAAGTTAACTATATAAATTAATAACCCATTTGGTTGTAACTAAATTCATTTTTTTCTTTCCATTAATAGTGGAAGCCATTTGAATGATGGCTAAAAATGGTACAAAGTCAAGTCTGAACTTACATAGACAAATATTTGGCAGAAATGCTGGGGTATTCATCCTTGCATGAAATAGAAATAGATGCTATGTAAATTGTGCTGCGGAGTGAAACTGACCAAGTAGTATAAAGAAGCCTTTTAGAGGGATATTTTTGATCAAACCACAATGGGCAGAAAAAGCAAGTGTATAGCTATAGAAAATCAGGTTACTTGGAGTGGGAAGTGAGCAGAAAGCACGTTTAATCCAAACTGGTTGTTCTCTTTTACCTCAAAGCAATTTCAATACGTATGATCCAGTTTTCACTCTCTAGCTTTTGTGGATAACTGTGAAAAAATAGTTTTCACATTAGCTTTATGGGTAAATGAAGTATTATATCAGAATTTTTGGAACTCTTCACTTTTCTATACAATATATCTAGAGGGCTGTTCTACAATATGCTTCCTTCCAAGCCTGATAAAAGTTTTCTGAAGGTCAAGATTTTGTTATTATCTTTTTATTTGTGTCACTTAATGCAAAAGAGTTCACTAATAGGACATTTAAAATGGATTGCCAAGTAATGTGTCTGCCTTATTACCACTGACTCCTAAAATAACAAGACTACAGAAAGTCTCAACATAAAATATTGCACCCATCAGGTCCTGCATGTGCAGGCGAGTGAGGAGTGCACCGCTGGGTTCTTTGAGTCCCGTACTGGGGAAGGGAGGTGCTTCCCACCGTGGTCCTGAGAGCTGCAGGGCAGGCACATCCCTGGCTGTGCTGGGCCCAGCCTGCAGGGCAGGCACAGGACAGCCTGGGGACAAGGTGTGCGCTCCAACACCGGCTGTGGGGTGCAGCTGGGGAATTAGGGAAAGGTCAGATTCCTGTGACTCCAGAGAATGCTCACGGCCCAAGAGTTTTGAAGAGGAGCTTGGGAAGATGAGTTAGGTGACAGGGCACCTGGACAGTGGACGTGGTGACTGGTGAGAGACTGGCTCCACAGAGCCTCTTGTCATAACAAAGATGAGTCTTGCATCATGACTGTAGCTGCTGTATTGGTGCTGGCCTTTGGTCTTTTTCTTCTCCCTAAAAGCTTGAACCAAATCTCTTGTAGAAATAACACAACCACAGGAAGGTGCAAACAGGATTGTCCTCTCTGTTACATTGCATAATAACAGAAGTATAATTTTTTAAAAGCAAGTATAAGATATTGAGGTAATCTGTAAATGTAAATTTTGACCAGGCTTCAGCATTGACACAGTTGCTGTATATTTTAAACTACCACCTGTACAGCAGTGATATGAGTGGGACCAGGAGTGCTGCTTGGGAGCTAAGGTAGCCCAGCAAAAGGAGTTGGAGTGGAAAATAGGAAGATCTGAGTGGCTGAAGTGCTACATAAGTGTTAAGACATGGTGAGAACTCTTGACAGTGAGATGGGAGATTTTAACCTGCTCTGTCCTCCTTAGTGCTCTCTTAAAAAAAAAAGGAAAAAAAAAAAAAAAAAAAAAAAAAAAAAAAAAAGACCTTTTTAAAGTTGTGAAGTCACACTGCCTTTGTCTCATGTTAAACTGTACTTTGCACTGTTTCCAATCCTTTCAGAAGGGGACTGTTTTCTGCCCGCCCCTGTAGCTTCCACTCCATGTTAAAGCTATAAACCAGGGATATGCCTGGGCAGAGCCAGTCACAGATGCTCTGCCAGCATGTGACTGGTGTGTTTGAGCTTTATCATTCCTGCTAACTGACCCTTTCACTAAAAGTTTAATAGGGGATAAATTCACATGTGAATTCATAATCCCCTTGTATGTGCCAGAAGGATTCCTTAACAAGCAGGCAACAAAGAGAATCTTTTACAGCTGGATTTTTTATTTCTCCTCTTCTTCTTTCTCTTTCCAAATTTATTGGGTGCACTACTTCAAGGATGTGTCTTTAACTGTCATCCCAATATTTATTTGTGCATAACCTAAACAAACAAAGGCAATATATTCAATGTGGCTTTCAGAACAGCTCTATGCATGGAATTGAAAACATTTTTGAGCTTTTAAGTACAATAGGTGGAAACACTATATTCTTCCAAATATTTATTATTTAGTATTTATTCTTACTCACTATAGTGTAAAAATTGTGCTTTCCTAGCATGCATCTCTTGGAACTTAAATGGAATGTTTATTGTGCCACATTAGTTCATGGGGCTCTTTTGTTATTTCAGAATTCTGTATATTGTTTGCTACTCTTACCTAAGAAGCCTGTAAATGCAGATTTCTGAATATTTTTAGTACAAATCACTTTTAATCAACTTGGTTACTGTTATTTTGATTTTGAGAAAAGAAATTGTTTCTCCTAATGTTCTGTTAAAGTGCCTTTAAAATGATTATACCATTACTACATTTAAAAGATTCAGGGTTGCAGCATTTATTGAGCAGTGCTCATGGAAAGAATATAAAGGATGTCTGGAAACTTCTGCTTTGATAAAAAGGACACTGCTTTTTGTGGCCTCTTTGAAAAAATGTTTAATTTTTAAAATTTGATATTATATTTCTGGCATGGAAAACAAGGAAATATGCATAATCTCTTTAGAGTACTGTGTTTTTTTAACCAAAACCTACTGATGTGTGCTAGCTTGAATGAAATGTTTTTCGAAGCTCTTATTCCAGAGCCTCAGCTTTTCATACCTTCATTGTATATACAACCAGGGTTGCACAGAGATGTTTCTTCTGGTTAAACTGTTCCTGCCTATCAGCAGGCAACTACTTTTAGGGAGTATTTTTCTGCTGTGATACCTGTCACATTCTAGAGGTCTCTGTAACTTTAGAACTTGGCATTTCCTCAGTGGAACCAGTAAAAGGTGGCTTTGTTGTGCTAAACTTTGACAGAAGAGGGATGCAGATGTCTTTGGCAGGAAGAAATCCAGTGTGAGTATACAATCCTAAGGGAAGGGGGGAATGTGTGTGGGTGTGATACAGGTTGTGGGATCAAGAAAGTCAGCTGCATGGAGTCTCAGAAGTTAATAGTGAGGTGTTGCTCACAGGGTCTGGTTCTGACTTGCTGCAGGTTTTCTTTGTTGTTTGATTTTTTTAAAGTAATTTACGAAATTGTGTTCTGAAATATTTTAACTTCTGAAGTACAATGGATGTGTTATCTTCCAAAAATTCAGCAACAAACTTCCCTTTACTCTCTACTTGTTCTTCTCCCCTCACCTCAAGTGAAATTGTTTTAAGGAATGAGGATAAGTAGAATATTTTTCCCCTTAGTAACTTGGAGTTGCAACATCCTTAATTTGGAAGGAGCTTTTTTGTATCTAGTGATGATTGTTCTGCGGTCTGAAAAAAATTCATCAAATTTGGACAGCTGATAATGGAGAGTTTTAGCAGCTGCCATTAATTTCTTTGAACACCTGTATGGTTACAGGGCATGCTATCCAACCTCAGAAAGCTTTAGATTCAGACAGGTCATAGTAGCATTTGATACTGGTTGAATATGGTAAAAGAAGACTGAGTTGAAAACATGTTTGGTTCATGTTTTTTAAAAAAAAATTAAATTGATATATTATTTCTTTATTAATTATTTTTATTTTATTTTTAGCTCTTTGACTAAGTGTTTATAATCATTCAGTATTTGGGACGGAATAAGGGGCTACTCTCAGTGAAGCTTTAGAAAATAGAGACAGACCTGGGACACTTTTGACTTCAATTCCAAACTGCTCTATTCTCTTTATTGTTTAGGAAAAATTAACACCAGGTAAGAGAGCTGCATGCCCTAAAATACTGCATTTTAGTTGATTGAGGAACACTTGCTTCAGAAAAGCAGCTTTGCAAATTTGGAATTTGGATCTCTGCAGATCAGAATTAGTCAGCAAACACACCTGCAGTGTCCTGACAGTCACTGAGAAAGCGCGTAAGGGATTTGTTGCTGAAATTTAATTTTGATCCTATACACTCACTGATTTCAAAGTACTTAATTTTATGGTTGGTATAGAGGTATTAAATGTTGCTGTTTTGGCAGCATTTTTCTTTATCTAGTACAGTGAATAGAAAGACATGTACCTTGTTGTAAAGGTATGATTTTCATTCTGAGATTTTAAATTATATATGGGCTTTCAGTATAAAGTAATAACAGTGGTTTGGGTGATCATTTGTGAAAGTGACTGTTACAACACTAGTTTATACAGTTTTCTTAAATGGTGAGAATTTCCAGTTCTGGGTATGGCTTCAGTGCAAACCGTACAGCAGTGCCTTAAACTGCTCAGAGGAGATGATTAAAATCTTCCCCCAGAAATTACTGCTGGATTTTTCATAGTATCTCTGAAGTTCACAGTGGTTTGCAGTGATGGGTAGGAGAGTTATCAGTCCTACAAATACCATTGAAATTGTAGACTTACAAGAAATTCAATTATTAATTCTTATTTCCTAAGTTAAGGAAGAATATTTTTCCAGGAATAGGTGGGAAAAAATTCATCTTTCTTTTCACACTCTGAAGTAGTATGTGATTGCTGTTTTTTAGCCCACCTGCCCCCAACATGGTTAGAGGACACAACCCAGTATCTTGTTGCTTCCCAAACACTCTGTACCCTGGAGGGTGGGTGCTGTAATTGCACAGTAATAAACATTTGGATGAGAGTAATGGAGTATGTGAAAGGGTATCCCCCGGAAGGGAAGGCTTGGGATTCTCCAGGACCAGGAGCTGTGGGATCTGGTTTGACTCAGTAAACGCTGCTTGGTAGGGTGTAGTGGTAAACTTCACCATGTGTTATTTCAGCAGGATATCTGATGCCTTCCTGTGTTCTGCTGGAACTGCTGCTGTTCATTTTCCCTTGGGTAGATCAGACATAACTGAGACTGTGTCCATGTTAGTGGTTTTATTTGGCAGCAATGAAATTTGAAAGCACATCCCCCAGAAGTCCCTGCTTGCTGATCACTGATTTGTTCCACAACTGGTTTAAGCACATGCAGACTGGAATCTTTTTGGAGAAAACTAGACTAAAAAAAGCTGAAAGCTGTATTCTAAGTTTGCACAAAGCAAATGTTAACCTCCAGTGAAGTCATAATGACTGAGACCTTTGAATATCTTCAAACCATGTGGGTAATGGCCTTGGTACTCTTACCATGCTTTTTGGGGAGAGGATTCAGTAGGAGATGAAAAAAGGAGTAAGTATCTTGACAGATTATTGGACATGTGAAGACAATGACACCTTTCTGTCTCTGGCACCTAAGTTGTATTTAGGCCAGAATTGCTTTGGTATTGTGCTGGGCAGCACATTGCAGCTTATTGTTCAATAATTAGAAGTATACATATATTAAAAAAAAATATCTATATATACCTATATAAATATCTCAGCCCTGGTGAGGCCACATCTGGAGTACTATGTCCAGTTCTGGGCTTCTCAGTACAAGAAAGATCAAGGGTCCAGCAGAAGCCAGAAAGAAGGAACTGGAGCAACTGGAGCACCTCTCTGATGAGGAGAGGCTGCTGGAGCTGGCCCTGTCCGTTCTGGAGAAGAGCAGACTGAGCAGGGATCTCATCAATCCCTACAAGCATCTCTAAGGTGGGTGTTGGGGGGATGCTGCCAGACTATTCATGGGGCCCAGAATCAGGACAAGGAGCAGTGGCTGTAAACTAAAACATGAAGTTCCACTTCAACATTGGGAAGACCTCTTTCCACTGAGGGTGGCAGAGCAGTGGGACAGGCTGCCCAGGGAGGCACTAGTGCCTGCTGTGCCACAAGATCTTGAGACATTTTTTAGCTAGCAGTCACTTCATCTGTTATCAATTCATGCACCTCTGAAAAGCAGCAAATTAAAAATTATAAACTAGCTTGAAAAGAAACCAAGTTAATTTGCCTTCATCTTCTTAAGCTTTCTCCTTCAGTGGTGAAATTGATTGCAGTTTTTACAAAACTACAGGAGCATTCTTTCAAAATGTAAATATCTTTGTCATTGCTATCTGTGTGTTTTAGGGTGTGTTAAAACTCTTCTTTTGCACCAAGCCACTGGCTTTTTATAGGGCCTGTGTTTCTCTGAGTGTGTGGCACATTGCCAAAGGCTAACGATATTGCCAGTAAAATAGTGCTTTACAGAACTTCTGTGGAAATCACACTTCCACTCTTTTATTCCAACTAGATTTTCCTTATTTGGCCCCCCTTTTTTATGCTTTCAGTGGATGTGATTCCTACAGTCTAGCCAACAAAACAATAAAAATACAATCTAATGCTGATTAATGGGCATTAGCACTCATAGTATACTTTTCATTTACCAAGACACAAAGATTTCTGAAGAATTCTATTTCATGTTATTAATGCTAAATTTAATTTGCTATATAATGAATTTTTAACATAAATTAAGTAGCTAATATATTTGATTTTGCCCTTTTCCTCCCTTACTTCTACATACACCTTTTGCAATGGCAGTATATTAGAGGTAACTTTGTAATTTAAAGGATCTTCTTTGCCATCTTATCAATACTGGTTGTTGCCCAAACCATGCTACAGTATTCAGTAATATAATTTGTTTTGGTATTTAAACTAAGATTATAAGTTTTTAAACTATTCTGGTCCTAGGTTTGTAAATTAATTTGCAAGGGGTATGAAAGGATAATTAAGTAATTGTGGTACATTTTTAAACCATGCAAAGTTTGATGTATATTTTATGACATAGCTGCTGGTGTGCTAGTCTTCAGGAAAAAATGTAAGCAAATGGAAGTTATAAAGGTAGTTTTATTGGCTGAGCTGCATAGAAACAGAGTAAAAGTCTTCTTGCTGCTCTTAGAGGTGCTGCTTGTTTATTTTGACTGTTGATAATACCACCAGCTATTTCTCTCAATTTTTATTATTTTATTGAATTTTTCTATGTCTGTGATGGTGAAACAACTAGGAACAGTTTGTGCTGAGAAGACACATTCAGTGTGCTGTGGCAAATGTCTAACTTGTTTTTCTTCAGTGTTATATTGCAACTTATTCTAATACCACTGTACCACTGCGATCATCCGTAATTGTTTGGGTATCTGGTGTGCATTATTTCTGGCCATTTTAATGAAATATTACAGTTATTAACTATGGCTACTGGTTTATAGTGGCTGTAATCCTTGAATGTTGTCTGTTATTGTGGTTTAGGACCACTTTGTTAGAGCATTAGCCACCTTCTGGTTTGCATCAAGGTGGCTGTCTAATGGATCATTAACTGCCAGCGAGGCCCGGGTCCTTGGGGACTTGCTGGGTACAGCACTTGTGGTATGAGGAGTAAAGCTCATAGAGAAATGTGAATTTAGTGCACCCTGATGCAGTGTGAAATGAAATTACTCTGTCCTCATAATATCTTGGGGTTTGCTATAACACTTTGTTGCTGCAAGTGCAGTGTGTTTTACATGCTGGGAGCAGGCAGGTGTTGATGAAGTGGACACTCCTGAGGCAAACTCCACAGTTCTCTCCTTTGTTCGAGATGCTGATCTTGTGCTTTTTTTGGTAGGTATTTGCCTTCTGGAGAAAATTGTTCTTATTCTCCTCACTAACTTTGAAGACCACACAGTAACAGTTATTGGTGGGTTATATGTGTGTTTTCTCCCCCCACATTTTGCTGCTGTGGATGCTTCCACCCACCTCTCCTTCAAATAAATGCAGGGATCTAGCAATGTATGAAGATCAGATGATGAAAGGGGAGCTCATATCTGTGTGTGTTTTTTGGTAATCTGCACTTTTTTGAGGCCTCCTTCTTCTATTCTTGGCCTTCTAATAGTACTTTTAGCATCTAAACTTCCCTTTGTTGAAGGTGGTTCCATGGTTAGATCAGTCCCAAGCCTTGCTTCTCAATCTCAGTGTGTTAGTTGAAGGCAAAAAAAGGGATTCCTCTTTAGGTTTCTAATTAAGAATATCCTCCTGGTCAACTAGGATTTCCACTTGGGCTCTTCAGAGGTTGGTGAGAGGTGGTGCCAGATTCCTGAGAGTGTTCAGGTCTTAGGAGCTAGCTAAATATTTAGTCTTCTTCCTCTTCTGTCTTTTTTATGGATTTGTCTGTTTTCTATGTTTCTGCCAGATAACAGTTCTAGATGTCTTTACCTGTATTTTAAAATTCAGCTCAGGGAGACTTCTACTGTGGCTCTGACCTTACTGAAATTCTTGCGTGAGCCAATACATAGTAAATGTCACAGTTAAGAATAAGAGTGATTTTTACTACAAATTGCTGTCATGGTTTATCAAGTATGAAGTCAGCACTCTTTCTTAAGTTAGAATTTCATTTAGCTGTCTTAATTAAGAAAGAACAGCATGTACTGAAAAAGACTGTTTGAGTCCTTCAAAATTTGCGTGTGGACTGTAAAAAAGTAATTAGAGAGCTGAGTCTTACTTGCAAGGGGAACTAAATATTAAAGCTTCAGTGCTCAAGCAACAAAGATTTATCAGGATTTGGCAAATAGTAAATGCCCCAACACCTTTCTCAGAGGTAGGCATACTCCTTTAAGAATATGCATGATGAGAAATAAATCAGTATATAAGGCTGGAGTTGCTATTGGATTAGTCTGTTTAAAATGAGGATGGGTATGTGCATGTTGTTCTTGACTGACATAAGAAAGCAAGTATATTTTCAGCAAACACCATGACCCAATTATTTGACTGGTTATCTTGGTTGCACAGGCTATTAGCTTATTAAATTAATTTAAAACTGGTCTTATTTATTCTAAATAAAATAGGAGGACAATGCAAATGCCAATACATCTTGTGGGAAAATAAAGACCAAAAGATGAAGGAAACAGTAACTAAAATAATCCTTAGAAATATCAGATTTTTTTGGAGGTGAGGGGTTGGAGAAGAGAGAAACTGCACTTAATTATCTGTAACTGCCTGCTTGCATGTTCCTGAGCACATGGAGGTATGGCTCTGAACAAAGGACACAGTTCTCAATTGCACCCTGTTGATACACAATTTTAATTGTGTCAGGATTTAGTTAGCAGATTAACACACAAAGCTATGCTTTAAAAGCTTAGGATTTGTATTTCTTTAGTTACCTGTTACCACTGAATTCTGAATATTTTGTCACTGTTAGATTTTCCTAATCTGTAAAATTACTCCTCTGTAAAAATGTTTTTTCAATGTGTGTGTTTGATAATTACAAAATTGATAAAAAGCCACGTTGCTCCTTGACTTCAAAGAGTTCATTTGACCCTTTTGACTCAAGCCCTTGGCTCTAAGAAGCATCAAATTAAGCTGCTGTTGTTTTGCTTCCCCCCTCCCTCCATTAGCAATCATTCTGTTGCACACAGTACGTGATAAATCAACGGCAGGAGCTTTAGAGTTGCCATAACATGACATTACCTATCAGCTCGTCAAGTCTGTGTTGACTCTGCGCCTTTTAGGCTGTATATTTCTTCAAAGTCTAGTGCCAGTTACTTAGTCAGCTCTAACTAATTTCAGAGTGGAAGGGAAACTTTACTGGAGTGCTGTTTGGGATCTGCTTTTTAATCCTGGTCTGTTTAATGTTTGCCTCCTGACATTCTAGGCCAGACATCATTTTAATGGTATGTGTGGTGATAAAGCCAATAAACTGTCAAGATGATTGATAATCTAAGCATTATAGCAATATGACTTTCCTGTTCTCCTCTGTGCTTTAGATGATGGTTTCCAAATTGAATTCTTACAGTGTGCTGTATGCTTGTTGGAGAGTCTCTGAACAAACAGTTGGAAGGAGCTAGCACTCACTAATACAGCCTTTTAGATTTAAATTTCTGTTATTATTGGAAGGACTTTTAATTTGGGAAATGTTAAGTAGGAATTCTAACATTGTAATAGCTTGGTTTCTAAATTTTCTAAATTCTGGGTTTTTTTATGGCCACCTGGGATGAGTCTTAAAATTTCATGTGGCAGATTTCTTTATCTGTACTGTCTTTCAACTAGAGATAACAAAGAGCAGTGCAGTGTGTGCGGAGCTTCTGTGTTCCCTTAAGCAAATTCAGCAGCCGTTTTTCATCATCTTAATGGAAAGTCATTGATCAGACTTGCTCACTTTTTATTTTGGGGAGCTTGGAGGCAATTGATTTGGATTATTTTTGCATGATGCCTAAAATTAATGTTTTTCATCTTGTACTTTTATGCTGGCCCCTGGACAGTGACAGGACCAGGACAAAAGAATGATAGATATTTGTGTTTTGGAGCTGTTCTGTGTGAGCTTTTTTTTTTTTTTTTTTTTTTAAGTTTGCCAGTACATCAGTTTCCTGTTTGTATCCATTTCCTTTTCTTTAAGCAGAAGTTAGCACTCCTGCACTGGCTGAAGAAATTTTGCACAGGTAATCCTCATTAATATGCATCAGTTGATAAATTTTGCATACTTTTGTGATCCCTTCTGGAGTGAGGTCAAAGGCAATTGATATTTTTACTTAAGCTGTGTAGATTTTCTTTTGACCCCAATTCACTGTCTGGCCATCACAGCCATACCCCAGGTTCTGGGGATTTGAGTACAAATATTTTTTGAGTGATTTTAAACTTTGGACATTAAGTGCTGTTTTCTGCCCAGTTTTGCTATAAACATTTCCCCACTGAAATTGTGTTTTATAGGTGAATGTAAAGTGGTGCTGTACTGGCAAAACAAACCTTTATTCAGTAGGTTTTTTGCTGTATGGTCAGCATGAATGATTTGGGTTTTGGATTAACCTGTTTTTGTTGGGAACAATCTGGGAAACTGAACAAACTGAAAAGTCATGTGTGAAGTGATGTGCTCATACCAGTGATACCCTCACTATCCCTGCATGTGCTGGAAGCTGTCTCCCTGAGTTTTTGGCTGCTGGGGATAGAGTCCTGGGACACTGCCTTTCCCATGGAACTGCTGGTGAGCTGTTTCTTTGAGCATTGAGTATGAGACTGTGGAAAGGCACTGGGAGATCCCAGTAAAAGCTGTTGACCCATGTGGAAAGTCAGTGGGTTAAACAGACTGGTGAAAGGCTTTTTGTATCAATAGAACTAGATTATAGAGATGGTAGCTTGAGAACTTATACAGTTGATGCATATTTTAGAGCAGAGCTGAGAAGATAATCTGGTCCTGTTTATACCTCTAGGGTAGCTCTCCAAAAGGAGTCTTTTGCTTTCAGCTTTGTTCTTTCACCTTCTCTTCTCTTCCTACAGCCAACCCATCTTTTTTCCACTGACAGTTCACCAGTTTAAGGTGTGCTTCTTTTATGTTGCCAGGATGATCTAGTGTGTTGCTGTGTTCACAAAATTGCACGAAAGCACTCAGTTGAATAACAGGGATAGACCAGGAATGACTTTGAGAGATATTCCAGAGAATGGATAGGTAAGGAACCTCAGGTTTATTGCATCCTCATGGGAGTTAGAATGAGGAAACTTCCAGATTTAATCCCAACCTAGAAACAGATTTCATGTACGGTGAATCTGTCAGGTGGGCTTTGCCCAATCTTCAGGAGAAATTTGTCCGTGTTTTAGGGATCTTCTTGTTCTGCCTCTCTACTTATTGGAGTGCTTGCTTTTTATTCCAGGAAGAACTGGAATAAAGTAGTGTTTGCTGGTACTGAAGCCCTTCTTTTTTGGGGGAACGGCCATGCTTAATTCAGAATAAATAGAAGCTTCTATTAAGATTCAGGCAGGTGAAGAATAGTGTTGACAGCTATGATGGCCAGATTAGATTGATTGTGTACTCCTTGGAATTATGTTTCTTAGAATTTTTGAGTCAAATTCTAGTTGTGTCACTCTCCTGGAAAAAATGAAGCTGAACTGGCCATTTTTTCTTTGCAACCAAAAGACTTCCCAATGCAACACTGAACTTGTTCTCATCCATAAGCATAAAAGGCTGAAGCCTAATTTATGTCTGTAAAATTAAAGCTTGTGTTTTGCAAAAACAACTGGGGAACAGTGAACAAAGTATAAACACACTACTGCACTGTGCTATTACAATTTTATTTTGTCAGCTTTTTAAAAACCCTTACAGTCATTTTAATCAGTAATTGCTGAAAGCAAGAAAAAAGTTTCACAGTCAACTTCTTTACTACTATTTGCATGATTAACTTTTTTCTTCCTTTTTTTTTCCTTTCTTTTAAATTTTTTTTTTGTAACAGTGATTATTAAAAAACCAGAAGTTTAATAATGGCTTATCTACTGAAGGAAGTGAAAACTGTTCCAGAACACATTTGGTTGTGTTTGAACAGATTTCTCTTCTCCCTAGATGTTCCTAGGGTAGATTGACCTTTTCTTTTTTTTCATTTTATTCCTTCCCAAGGGAAGAGTGGTGGAGGCCAACTGTACAGTGATAGAAGCAAACCATGAATTTATAATGTGAGCAAAGAATCTTAGACATGCAGAGAAAGGATGCATCTATTTGATTGGTTCTACCACCTCCTCTGTCCCAGTAGCATCTGAGATGGTGTACACAGCTTCATGGTATCAATGAAAATTTTGTCTTCATTTAAAACTGACTTTTAACTTTCCTGGCATGTGATGTGTTGATAAGAAAAAAAATATATCTGTAGTAACATTGTTTGCTATTGTTCACCTGTTGTTTCTGTCATCCATGTTGTAGTGATTGGGAGGCATTAGTTTTTTATTATTTAATAGCTTTAAAATCTGTAGTTCTTTGGCCTGTAGTTCTTATATGTCTGCTATAATCAAATGATTACTAGGTTCACTTAAAGGGATGTATTTGTACCTAACTTGGTTATACGATTTGAAAAAAGCAAGAGCTTTTCAGCTCAGGTTTTTGTGTAACTGGACATTATTTTATGTGAAAGGGAAAAAAATGCAACATTTTTCTTTCTTCCTAGCCATACATCATATTCTTACTTTTCTTGACTGTCTATAAAACAATGTAGGCAGCCACTTTGTAACTGTTCTAGAAGTAGCACATTAAGTGTTCAGCTGTGTAGGTAATGATGATTGTGCAGAATTGAGCACTGCTTGTGTATTCATTGCTAATAGCTCCCCATCGGTGGGTCGATTTGTGCTGGGGTTTTTTTCCCTTTGGATGAAAGATGGTTTTTGTGTAGATATTATTTCATCCATTTTGCCCCAGGAAAGACATTAGTAATTTATAAATAAAACACATATAAAAATAGGAGAAATCAAATGGTAGATTTTTTAATAACAAAGACATTGCTAACTTCAGTACTGTGAGGTGAATTTGAAATACTTCTACTTATTGACTAATCAAATGTTGATAATTTTAGGACTTAGGGAGAGTTAATTAATTCATGTAACTTGTATAGAGGAGTCCTGCCTTGGGTGTCTGATCTGTTAGAAAAGGGAGCAATAAACATCTTGTGTTTTGAGCTTTGGATTGTATCTCCAAGTGATAATATTCAGTCAGCAAATTTAGCATGTGCTTTACATGATGGGGAGCTCAGCTGTGGCTCCATATAGCTGCATGGAAGTGAGAAGAAAATGGGTTGTGGTCTTCTTAAAATTTATTTTATTTCTTTCTTTATTGTATTTCTTTCTTTATTATATTATTTATTTTATTTCTTTTTAATAATTATTATATTTCTTTATTAACAGATGGGATTTGGCAAGAATTTTCTTTTTTTCCCCCTCTCTCTTGGGTGGGGATGAAGTTGGGTGAGCTCACTAGGATCTTACTGTCTATCCCAAATAGTGGATAAGAAAATTAGAAATTTTTACTAGACCTTTCTAATTCTGTATCTGATTGCCCATTAGATGTTAATCCTGTAATTTAGTTTGTTATCTTCTAATTGTTTAAAGTTATATATCCCTACTTAAATGCAGCATTTTTCCTCTTTTTCTCCCTTAGGTATTGTTTTATTGTTAGGCTTATCCTATTTTCCTTAGGATTTGTTTGCTTTGTTTATGGACTCTCTGTTGTCTACAATTGAGAGAAGCTGACTACATTGTGTGTCTGCAATATTTTCTGAAAAGTTACTTGTTTTCATATTTAAATGGCAAAGGATCTGCTGATAAACTAACAAATAGGGATGGAGTGGGATGGCAAATCTTGAATCATCCCCAGCTGAAAGTCACCTTATGGATTAGCTGAATTAAGACTCTAGCAAAAAGAGGAAAAAGTTGTTTCGTTCATCTTATTTTTTAAAAGAAAACTTACAAACCAATGGCCATTGATCAGAATAATTTTCTACAAGTAGTTGTAGCAAGAGGCCATAAAGTCTGGTAAATCCTTGATAAGTCTGTTCAGTGAGAAGGAAATACTGTGCAGCAGTGGTTTGGTGTGGGCAGCTGTGGGCTCAGGGTGGCCCAGGTCCTGCTGTGTGCCCTGCAGAGCTGCTCTGGAGCCCGGGGCTGTTGGCTCTGTGTGACCTGTCCATGGTAGCATTGCTGTACTCTGCCACTGTCCCAGGCTCTGACTGTCCCACTCTTGTTTCTTCCAGGCCTAAAGACTTGGTTTGGTTTCACAGTGGGGTGCACAGTTTCCTTTCAGAAGGTAATAAAACAAGAGAATATTTCTATTCTAGAGGAAACCCTGAAGGAAAGAACTTGGAAAACTCCCTACACTCTCCAAGTCAACTAGTTCATTTCTGGCTGTGGCCACTAATAGGGCTGTGAGCTTGGTACTTGGAAAATGAATGACTGCTTTGTGGCTGTATATTTCTGCTGCAATTTTCCTCCATGCACTTTAACAACAACTATTTGAGTATTGATCTGCTAGTGCCTAATAGCTTAGAAACACTGTGAATGTGATATGAGGATTAGAAAACTATGCCCCTAAACCCAAAAGCATTGAATACATATATATTCTTCTCCTTGTGATTTAGTTCTGATTGAAATTTATGGTACTAGTCATGTGAGTAAAATTATAGGATGGTGACTCTGAGTGCTTTTTAAATGTCTGGAAAAGCATGTGGGATACAGGAACGTGATTAAGTGAACTATAATAAATTGCTTACTTTGCAAAATTGGTCACCAATTATTAAGTAAGACTATCTAGACTGTTTAAACATAGCAGGAAAACTGGATAGGGTTCAAAGTACACAAAATTGCTTTGTTTTGCTTAGCTGATCAATGGAAAAGAACAACTCTGTGTGGTTTTCCTTTACATTAAAAAAAAATCTACCCTTACCATAAATTGTTAGGCATGGGGATTTTTTTTTGTGTCAGTCAAAATAATTTTTCAACAGAGCATGAAAATGGAAGACTGAGAATCTGAATGGTTCTGCTTTAGAATCACACTGAAAGTTTTTTATTTTATGTAAATAGAGATTGATGGAACATTTTACACAGAGTGCAGGTTTTTGACAAAAAGTATTGATGGTTGCTTTCAGTAAGTGTTACTGGAGATGACAGAACATTGCATTTTAAGATGAATTACAGTAGAAACTCCCTCTTTGGGAATGTCATACATTTTATTTCATCTGTTGTTTTGAGAAAGAATGACTAAAGTCATAAATACCACAGACTGATCTCTCTTTCCTTAACATCCTATAGATCTTGCATTTGTTTGCAGCGCTTAGTAGAAGTATATTAAAAATAATTTGGAAGCTGCATGGTTTTTGCTAAGATCTACTTATTATACTTTGTGGGTTCGTAGGTGTTTTAATGCTAATCCTAAAGGAATGGCCCTTTGATTTTTATATTGGCTTATGTTTAAACCTTCAGAAAACCAAAATGCTTTGTCTGATGCATTTGGAGGAAAATTAAATTCAGAGGTCTGGTTTGAGTGGTACGAGACTTCCTTTTTTCAAAGGCAAGTTGATCAACTTTACAGCACCCAATGCTAAATTTTCAATTAACACTTCCAAAAGTATTCAATGTCTATAAACAGAAGAGAGGTCTTCAAAATGTTTTGTCCTGCTACTGTGCATAACTTTGCTGAAATCTCTCTTGAAGTGATAGTAGACACCTGGGATGGCTGAATTTCTAGAAGTGAAAATGCAAGTGGGATTTGGATAGTGAAATGAGATTATTTAGGTCAAAGGGAATTGTAAGCAGTGCTTACTGGAAGATCAATTCTGTTATAAAAGTACGTTTGTATTTTGTATTTTAAGTGTTTTTAAATTGTCCGGTGGCTAAATTTGTTTTAGCCTAAACAAGAGATGTAGTCTCTGCATTGTTTATGATTGTTGCTTTCACATTCTGTGGAATTCACCCTCCCACACACCTGCAATTCCTTAAAAAGACAGAAGGGAGGTTTGAGAAAGCATTGTGCAGTTGGGAGTGCCAGTATTAAGGAAATTTCAAGGAGGACACAATGTGAATTTGGTGGGTTTCATAGCTGATAATGACAGCTTGAAAAGAAAGACTAGATGTCTTCTTGGAAGAGTGATAGGTTTAGCATATATCAGCTTCTGGGTGTATTTTTCAAGCCTTTTAAAGAATGTTCTCTTTTCTGAATAATAAAAGAGTGATAGTGACATTTTAATGATGAATTTATGTGTGAAAGGGAATATAGCCAAAAGGGTATTGTCACCCTAAAGAAAAAACAAGCTTGTGTAAAGAAGGCTTGTGCTTCAGAAGGGAGCAAGGAGAAAGTGACAAGTCAACTATCAACAGTAAAACTGAGCTTCTCTGAGATTGCCTCATTTCTATGTTAACATTCTAATATGACTTCTCACTGCTTACTGAAAATCAGCTATTTCTTGCCTGCAACTGGGTTATCTTCTGAGAAGAGGGTTAGATTTTTCTTTATTACTTCTATGCTCTTGAAGATTATTCCTTGGAAAAGAAAGTTATTTTGTTTTGATGGAAAAAGTTACTCTTTTTTTCTTTAAATATAATAATTTTACCTGTTCTTACAATATAATATTGCCCCAAATTATTTTGAAACCCAGATAGATATGGATCTATTTCATATATTGATTGTTTTCATTCACCACTTAATGGCTTCTTTTAACAATATTATGATCTGCTGGCTTGAATCCATGCTCTAAGCTGAGCTGAGGAACATGCCATTGAACTATGGCTGTTCAGTTGTTTAACAGATTGAGCATATCCCTTCTCCCAAAGCCCCTGTGGCATTCCATATTTGAATGGTGAACACCAGTCAGGTAATTATTAGATAACAAGGCATAGGCATCTTTTTAACTGTTGAGGAACTGGTTAGATATGCATAAGGTTTATCGTGGAATTTGCCTCAATTGACTTCTCAATGGCCTGTATGTTGCTGACCTGATATAGAATATAAGGAAATTTCTCCCTGCTTTGCTCAAGGACTGTCATTGTTTCTGTTGCATTGGTGTCCAGCAGCTGGGCCTGAAGCAATTCTTTTCCACAGGTAGAGCACTGGTTTCCCAGCTCCTCCAACAAATTCTTCCTTTCTCCATAAGAAAACATCCTGGCAGATTGTATCAAGCTATTGTTTTGTAGCAGTCTGTTGCATAGCAGGCAGTGTTGTGAAATGAATCATGCCTTTTTAAAAAATGTCAATTTATTAATGTCTGGCTAATCAACCTTAGTTGGAGAAAAGAAATTAATAATCAGCTGCTGTAGTGAGAATGGTCCTCTACTGGTGCCAGGCTTGAGGAAAATGGAAAATTTTATGGAAGCAAGAGGCATTTCCCTGTTCTGTAAATGTCCTAAAAATTCCAAATGTATTAGAGTCAACTCCAGGACAAGATTTAAACAGACATTTCAAGGGGACCTTAACCCGTGAAATCATCCTATCCTGCAGCCAAAACCCCACCTTCTAACTCCTGAATAAATAGATTCTCATGACAGAATAATTCATCTCCAGTCATGAAAGCATCAGCTTTAAACGACAGCTTGTAGAGACCCTGTGCTTGTTAGGGCCAGATCAGCAGCCCAGATGCCTTGAATGTAAACTCATGAAGGGAAGATTAATTTATCTGTCATCCTGTGCTTTGACAGTTGTTGTAAATCTGATTTAGCTCTGAGCAGAAATAGGGGGACCTTTGAATTTATAAGGGTGATACTAAGAAAACCTAACCTAGGCTCTGTGAGCCTTGAAGAAACAAAATGTACTTAGACTCAATGAGATCTTAAGTAATCTTTAGGCATTAAAAAAACAAACAAAAAAAGGGAGCAGGGCTCACTTTCCACTGGCAATGTGCACTAGAGTGGTAGTCCACTGGAACTCTCTCTGGTGAATAGAAGCAGAAGCAAGACTGTGTTTATTGATCAGTGGTAGCAGACAACTCCATAAGCCAAGTGCATGTGCTTTTATTGAAAATATGTTGTCACTGTTTTTAGAAGTTTTCCTTTTCTGACATTTTAAAATTCACAGAAGATTTTTTTTTACTTTTTTGGAAATTAATAAGGCTGTCAGACTGATTTATTATGGAATATGCTGTGTGCAGGTTTTATACATTTATGATTGTACGTTTGTAAATCTGAATAAAAATTTTGATAGTCATGGCTTCAGTGGAGATGGGCTGTTGTCTTATAGTAGGAGCATTTGTCTGAGAAATCAGAACTGGTCATTCAAGCTAGGAAAAGTTTTTCTGCTTAGTGCTGTTCTACTACTATTTTGTGCACTGTGGAAACAGAAAAATAGAGAGTGTCTTCTTCCTCATTCCACATGCTGCAAATTAAATGTAGTGTAATACCTGTGGAAATTTGATTTTCACTTTCATATAAAAAATTTGAAAAGAAATGTGTAACACCTCTAAAATCTGAGCTCCCTAGGATACAATGGTGCTGTTTTGAGAGGTTAGTGTAAGGGTATCTGCAAGTACTCTGGTATCTGCTGTGACTGTTCAGTGAGAAAAAGGCTTGAATCTTTTTTTAAGTGAGTTGATTGTCCTGAATTCAGACTACATAAAACTTATGAAAACCTGCTTGTAGCATGTTACTTTACATATAGCTGAGGTCTCTGCATGCAGATCATTACTCTGCAGAACTAGATTGCAGTGAAGTACCTGATTCCTATCCACCAGTAAGCTGGAAACTGTACCACTTCTTGGTGATGAGGAGGTGACCTGTGTTTGAACTGCTTCTCAGTTGGGCTAGAAGTGAGCCATGGTGAAAATTCACTCTTCTTCCTCTATAGAATAGAATATTAATGAGCTCCTTCCCCACTTCTTTCCTTCCTACTGCATCACCTGCTAATTTGAGATCTCACATCTGGTTTTGTAAAGCTGGCAGTGAGTCAGTGACATCACGCAAGCTTTCAGCAAAAGTTGGTCTTTTACTCTCTGCAAATTGCAGGGGTGTTAGCTAAGTCCAGATCTACCATAAGGAAACTGGTTGCCTATGTCAGTGTGGTCTTTTCCTTCTGGATGAGTTGCAGAATCCATGTCAGTGGAGGGTCAACCAACCTGATGTTGCTTGCTTCACAAGTAGTTCAGGAGGGATCTACTCTGACCTCTAATGAAATAAAAAGGTGTGTATCCCCACACTGTTGAATAAGTTGCTGAATGAGTGTGTTGGCACAAAAAAAGTGCAAAAACAATTTATGTCCCTATGTTTTAAAACTCCTACAAAAAAGTGAGTAGAATTGTCCTGCTGTTTTCTCTAGCAGTGGAAATGACTGTTAAAGTGGAAATTATTGAAAAACTCAACCCCCCAGTTTCTCAGGTGTGAAAGTTAAAGTAGTTGTTGAAATATTAAAGTTTAGGTAGATTTATGAAAAATTAGTTACTTGCACTCTATGGGTTCTCAATGGCTTGGTGTTACACCCGAAGTTGGATTTTAGGATTTCTTTTAAGAAAGTTTTGATTCCACCCCCTCCAATGATTAGGAGTAGCTTAGGCTTCTATAACTGAGGTTTGTTTTAGAGTGCAAGCATGAATTTTTCAAGGTTTTATTACAACTACAGAAATAAAGGTGAAGGCAAATGGAGATGGCATTATGTAACTGGAGTTGGAGTCTGAGACCAAAATCATAATTTATTCTTTTGAATACTTCAGCTTGATTCACAGCAGATCTGATTTTAATTTCAGGTGTAGTCTGAGTTAGATCTGTAGAAATAAAAATGGCAGCATTTCAAAGTACCCTGAAATAACGTCTGCACTTTCTCTGGGAGTGTATAAAATTGTCACTGTTGCAGCAGGACGTTGTTTTGACAGTGCTTTGTACAACTCAGAACAAAAAAAAAATATATATCTTTGCTG
>WEIU01017117.1:0-17818 GCA_013389925.1 Aegithalos caudatus | reverse complement strand
TTAGTTTTCTAGATGCTTACTGATAGCGTGGTGAATTAATCTTTTCTTTCTACTGCAATAAATGGGAAATATTTAGCGACATGAAATCATTTGAGTAAATATTGTAACTTCCAAAAATAAATTGGAAGTCTTATTTTGAAAAGATATTTCAGGGGTTTTTTTGTTTATTTTCAGAAATAAAAACTAAAGACTGCAGAGGATAAAATGGTTGTGTGCTTTTCTTATTTAGACACCAGTATTGACATGTTAAATACTGAGCAAGGTTTTGTTTTCTGTTTCCAGTGACCTAGTAGAAAAATTGCCAAGTGCTCATACTTTTCTTCTTCTTGGTGATGCATACATGAATATTCAAGAGGTGAGTGCTTGCTAGAGATGACTGGAATATTTGGCCCATTTGTTGACTTTGTCTAGTTGAAACATTGTGGCAAGCTGACTCTCACTGATTGATGTTTGTCAAACAGAAATGGCTTTAGGATGTAAACTGATAAATATTGACTATGAGTAACTGTTCAAATTTGAAACTGTTGAAAATACATTTCTTCTAAAAGCTTACTTGGTGAAAGTCAAGGAGGGAATGTTTTCTGGAAGAGCTCTGCCTCATTAGAATAGTGTTCTGAAACTTAGAATAATTCTAGGTAACTTAGTGCTTATGCTGATGGCTTTACTTAATTTTTTTAATTGTATATTTCCTATACATTCTTCATATCCTTGGTTTTTTGATGAACTGGAAATACTATTTAGTATTGGCAGAAGACTGTGTAGTCAAGTGGACATAGGAATTTGAAGGCTACATATTTAAATTCATATGTTAAAAAATAGGTTGAGTTAGGACATGCAACTGATAGTTTAGATTATGAGTTTGGAGATCTGTAGATGATTAGTGGTTGTTTTCATATTAATGTTTGTGTGTAGTTTTCTCCCTAATGAAGAATTATCACATAAAGTGGAATTTGTTTAGCCTGCTATAACGTGTCTGTCTAGAGGAGAAAATCTGCCTCTTTGTTAACTAGTGAAGATAGCAGTAGAGAAATTGCAGTGAAGAAAGAATGAAGTTTATTCAAGCCCATTTGTTTTCCAAATCTCTCCGTATTTGAATGAAAATGTTAATTTACATGGACTTCACACTTCCTGCATTTTTATAGTGGCCATTCTTCTCAGAAGTATTGCAGCTTATGAATCAGTAGTGCTTGGCAGTCATCATTCCTGGTGTTGTTACCAGATTTTGTTTTCTTCATACACCTTTTATCTTAATCTCTGACTTATATGTATTTGTATTTTACTGTTAAAGCCTGATGAAGCCATAGAAGCCTACGAGCAGGCCTTGAAGAAAAATCCAAAAGATCCATCTTTAGCAAGTAAAATTGGAAAAGCCTTAATCAAAACACATAACTACTCAGAGGTATCTATAAGTACTGTATTAGGTTAATTGAGTACTGTGTCAATATGTGGGCTTTGCTTGGGTAAAAATATTATATTTCAGTGCTAAAATAGACATTTTATCCTGAAAGTAAGTTTGCAGATTCCCTTAATATCATCTGGCCAAAGGTACAGTTGGTAGATTCAAATCTGCTGAATTGTAGTTCTGGTGATTTGCAGTGAATGGGTTTGTGCCTGCACTCAAACCCATGTTTTCCTACTTCTCCATTGGAAAAAAGTAAAGAAAATTGTAAACAACATGTCATTAAATACCTAAGTAACAAGGTTGTTGTCTTTAAGTTTTGTCTTTAAATTATACACCATTTTTTTTGCTTTTTTCTTCAAGGCAATCGGTTACTATGAGGCTGCAGTGAGAAATGGTCAACAGAACTTCCTTTGCTATGATTTGGCTGAGCTTTTAATGAAACTGAAGCAGTATGAACAGGCAGAAAAAGTACTTCAGCAAGCTTTAGATAATGAGCCTGGTAGGACTGTTATTAATTTACAGGAAAACATACAATTTCTACTGTTACTTGTGTTTTCTGCATGACTCTAAGAAGTAAATGAGTTTGTGAGAACTTTTTTTTTGCAGTGGTTTAATTACATTTGTTAACCTTTGTGGCTGTCTGAATAGAGAATCAGTATCATCAGTACTCCATTCTGTAAGGCTTTCCTATGTGACTATAACACTTCTCTGCTTTGCAGGGCCATGTTGGTTTTCCATCTTGTTTACTTCTTACTGAAAGAGTCCTCTGATTTAACATTGTATTCCTGTCCTAATTACGCCTGTGAGGATCTGACTAATTTAATAGTCATGCTCAAGACAGCTTGGTTTTTCTAGCATGGAAAATAATTAGCAGCAAATACAGTTTGCCCCATGTACTTTAAAATCTTATCTTCTCTCTTAAAATGAAGCAAAAAGTTTTTTTTTTTTAGTCTATGTCTTGATATGCACACATTCTCTAAGAGAAAAATATCTATTTTGGTTGATTGGGAAAATTATTGAACAATTAAATAATTTTTAAAGGAAATGCTAGAATATCCTTTGTGGGGGAAAAAAAAATTATGGGAAATAATACTGAAGGGAATGATCTTACATATCTAAGTTGCACAGTCTAATCTGTGATTTAGAATAGCATGTCACAATTACATCACCTTGAAGACCGGTTTTCTGCTAGACTATAGCTCTAGATACTCCTTAACTTTATTAAAGATACAACAAAAATTTTAGTGGTGTCTATATTTTAATGTGGAACTATGCTCAAGATGCTGCTTTGTCAGTAGAGTAAAATAAATTTAAGCCAGGGAATGCTTGAATTCTTCAAATACTAATTTATGCATATGTATTTTAACCATTATTCAAAAGCAGTCTGCTGCTTTTAAGTAGCTACTGAAATATTTAGTTAAAATAACTCTGTATTCATGTCTGTTCCAGACTGTAGCAAAAGGAGCATAGTTTGAGGTCTGGCTAGAAATTTCATCAAACAGTCTCGTGCTTTTTGCATGTAGAATTGGACATTTTTCATTGACTTTGAGGAGGATTTAGAGAAGTGTCAGGAATGGCTTTATTTCCTGTCTGCTTACATGAAAATATTTTCTCTCATGTCTCTGAAAATGCAAAGACATCTGACAGTCAATCTTTTCTTAATTTCTTTGCATCTTTCAGTATCTTTGGCCTTAAATCTCACTTTATAGTCTGTACTGTTTACTCTGCTTACTACTAAGATACTCAGCCCACTAGCAACGCACCAAGTCAGATCACAGTTCTAAATAAGTAAGATGGAACTGTGAATTTTTTATGTAAGCACTTGCCTGGAGGATGTGATGAGTTTCTTCTTCCTTTGACTTTACTGGGATCAGTTCTTTGAAGAATAATGTTTGTTTAATGCCATTCTTACAGTTAATGAGTTGCCTTCTCTGATGGAAGATGTACGTTACCAGGTACTTCTGGCAAAAGTTTACAGCAAAATGGAGAAGATTGACAGAGCTATTGTTTCATTACAACAGGTAAAGAGGAAAGCCAAAAATACCTGTGAAAACTTGCAATGTCCTCATGTTTACTTACTCCTGATTTCACTTTCATCCCATATTCTAGCTATAATATCTGTGAATATGGAAAAGGAGTGTATGCTGGGCATAAAGCACCAGTGACCGCTGTGAAATGTAAAAGTTCATAAGGTGTTACACAGCCTGAGCTTTTTGCAAGCAGTGCTATCTGAATTTTAGATCAGAATTCAGATTTTTACTGCAAGCCTGCAGTCTTTGCTGTCATTTCTGTGTGGAGCATAGTTTCAGCATATCAGGTAAAAATGAAATTGGCCATGAGGGCAGCTAGATTACATATCTTTTGCTCAGCATTGAAAATCATTCACAGAGCAAAATGGACCAGCTTTCAATGGCTACCTGTTTTGCTGTGTTGCTAAACAGCAATATTAGTATTAAATAGCAAAAAGATCTGTCCAGTTGGTAGTTCATTATTATCCCGTAGACTGAGGCTTGAAAGAATAAAGTTGAAAGCTAGAGATCTAATCCCTTAGAAAATGGTTTCTCAACAACAAGGTTTAGCAAGAGATGTGGTCAGTACTTTCTGTTGTATTGTACCTCCCCTGTGTGAAAGTGAAGGTAACAGAAATGGTAAGCCTTGGTAACATCATCTGATCAGCAAGAAAATTCTGCAAATTGGTTAGAAAGGCAATTTTTCCCCCCACACAATTCCCCTTTTTTAAAATTCCCCCTAAGCAGTCTCCTTCTCTTACTCTTCTTTAGTTCTTCTGCAGGTTTCTCACTGTATCACATTTCCAAAAACTTTCTGTCCTTTTGGGTTTTTTTGTTGTTTTTACTACTGCCCTCAAAACTGTCCTTCCATTTTTTAAAAATATTTTCCTGTTCCTTTTCCTCTTGATGCCACATTCATTTACACAAAAACATCTGCATTTTGGTTTCAGCAGAACTAACTTAAATGTCGTAAACAGGTTTCTTCCCTTGGTTTTCAGGGAGCTGTAAGAAGTTTTCCCCAGATGTTGTTTTGTGTTTTATTTCTAATTCCCTGCTAGGCAAAATGGTAGGGGTGTAAGAAGCAGAATAGTATTAGTGCTTCCTTCTCTTAAAAAAAAGCCCTAAGTACACTATTGTAGTAGATAAATGAAATGAATTCCTTTGACAATGTTTGACTGCTCAGTGCTTTCTCCACCGCAGGCTCGGGAATTGCAAGGCAGAGTGCTTAAACGGGCTCAAGTGGAACAGCTGGATGCAGTTCCTGCACAGAAACAGTTAGCGGCTGAGGTTTGTGCTGAGATTGCAAAACATTCAACAGCCCAGCGAAACTATGAAAAAGCAATTAAATTCTACAAAGAAGCCCTTGTTCACTGTGAAACCAATAACAAGGTCAGCTCTCCCTCTGACTATTTTGCATTGTTTTTCCATTCAGTTTTTAGATGTAGCAAAACACTTTTCCAGTTATCCACAGAATAGAATAATCTGCAGTTATTTCTGCTTCATGATATATATAGAACCTTGAACTTTCTCCCCTTCATTGCTTATCATGGGGGAACAGTGTCATGCACTGCTAAATCCTGTCTCTTCCAAGAACTCCTGACTCAAGTGGTGTCTGCATGCACTCAGAGTAAGCCTGTCTTCAGGTGCCAGTAATGATGGAGATGGTTTAATTTTGCTTGGTACTTGTCCTCTGAAATGAACTGTCAGTGATTTTGGTCAATACAGACAATTTCTGTCTTTTCTGTGTCTACTTTAGCAGTTTTAGACTTTTATCTGGACTTGGTAGGATTCTAATTTTAGTCACAAAATGTTGCTGTTCTTGAGCACGATTTTTGTACTGCTCCTCTCTTCTCTGTACGGTCTCTTTCCCACAGGTTGATGAATACAGGTAAATTCAGATTTACTTTTATCCTCCTCTTCCTTCTTATCATTTCATAACCCTGGGCTTTGGAGATAAGAGAGGAAGAAACAAAAGTCTAAGAAAGTTATAGTGAGCACAAAAATTAAGTGCCATCTTTTGTAAGTTTTTTTTTCTAGATTAAAAATAAATAAATACAATTTTTGTTCATTTGCCATGATTTTCTATCATAATGATGTTATATACTTAGGTGTATATGAAGACTTCCTATTTTGATGATTGTTATTGAACAGCTGTCACATGGACAAGCTTCTAAATACATAACTTAGTTTTAATATTTGAGCTGGTTTGTTGTGGCTCCAGGAATCTTGGTCATTCCTAAAGGTGCAACTTCAGCATATTTGAGACAGACTTTTCTCAAGACATCTTCTAAGAATGATATGGAGAAGAAAAATAAATTGGGAAGGGAATAAAAACATCCTTAAAATGGTGATTTCACCATTGTACTATTAAGAGCAAGGAGACTGCCTGTCATGGTACAGGTGCAGCTGTGACTTTTTTATCAGTATCAAAGCTTTACTTTATGTTTCATAGCTGTACTGAAATATCAGCATGGCATTTCCTTTCAGTTCATGCTAAAATCATACTTTTGAGAGATTACCATTGTTACAAGAAGTAGACATTTGTACTAAATATCTCTTAGATATTACTGAAGATTTTTGCTTTCATCCTACTTTGCTAGCAACACAGAATACAGTGACATCTTAGAAAACAAGTCTGAATTTCTGATTAATAACTTGCTGCCTACTTCCTGAGTGATGAAAGCAAAATATTTTGTTACCCACAGCTAGTATAAAGGAATTATCTCAATCTGTTTTTATAGTCTCAGTAGATTTGAAATTCTTGTCTTCTCTTAATTTTTAAAAGCATTGCTAGTACATGATCAGAATTGAATTATTTTAGATTACAAAATACTATTTTGTGCTGTTAAAAGTCCATCTCTTTCTCAGCACCTTCAGCATTTACTTTCCTTAAAATTATATATAGAAATAATGGAAATTCCTTTGAAGCTGTCTGATTTTGTCAGAACAAAATCTCCTGTATTTTAGCCAAAGTAACCCAGAATGGATTGAGGTACTGCATTTATTGAGGTAAATGTGAAGAGATTGCAGTCCATGTCAGAGGGGAGTTGTGTTGTTTTGTTTTACGTGGTTAAATCTGGTAAACCCTCCCTTTGTTTCCTTGATCAGGTAAGAGGCAATGCATTTTCCAGATGGAGACTTGAAAGGGATCATGGATTGCATCATGCACATCATTTTATAGAATCATTGTTTGTGTTGGGGTTGAAAATTCAGAGACCACTTCCACTTACTAGTATCTAGTGTAGAGCTCCAATTTAGCTGGCTTTTTTGCTTCCTGCAAGAAGTATTCCTTGACTCTAAGACTGCCTTTTGGTATTCCACTGAGTTGTGCACATAAGAGCAGCAGCTTAAAGAAAGCTTTCATAGTTCTGACATGCATGCATTCTTTATCATTTCAGTGCTTACCCACCTGCCTTCCTGTTTCAGAATTACAGGGTATGTGTTTGAGTATGCACAGAACTCAAGGAAGTAACAACAGTTACAACAAAAACAGTTAAAAACTGTGCTAGAAGCCTGTATATTCTGAACAGGATGTTCAAAACACTGTTCTGATTCAGGAGTGCTTCTCACAAGTGGAACTAGTGAAAGAATTGTGATGCAATTATAAATGCCTCCCTTTTGGAAACAAAATCAAAACCATTTAAAATTAAGTAGGAGTGACAAAGTTTATCTACTGCTAATTTTGCTTTGTGATCAGTTTACCTTATGTTTGCTTCAATAGAAATTTGATTAAATCTGTGGTAACTCATGTTTATAGGATTTCCTGTGGCATTTTATTCAGAATAGACTATGATGGGACTTCAGCTTTAAGAATATTTGCTGGTGTACATTTCAGTTGTCAATATTTACTCTGTGGTGGCTTCTCTGAAATTGATTCACACAGAGTCTCAATGTGGTAGGTTGGAAAGTCAAATAAGAAAATAGTTTCTTCTGAAACTTACTTGTACTCCAGAATTAGTTGGTGAATGTTACTAAGATACTTATTTTTTTCAATACATTTAAAACTACTTTCACTTATATTTTTCTAAGAACATTATTCATACCAAAATACGGGTGTCTTCAGAGCAATACTATCTGAGCAGCTGTTTTCAATATATCTTTAAAATATCCCTCAGAAAAAGAAAAGTTTTGTCTGTCTTAAAAGGTGAGAGAATGGAAATGGATTAGATTAATTGACTGAGATCCCACAGGAAACAAGAAAAGCTCTTTCTTTAGTAGAGATACAATTTTTCCCTGAAGCCCTATAATATCAGGTTGATAGAACTAGAATATCAGAACTGAACCAACTTTCTTTATCTTGGAATCACATACAAATCTCTGAATCACACATTGTTAAATATTTTAATATACAGGCAATGTTGGAACTTGCACGTTTATATCTTGCACAAGATGATATTGATGCTTGCCAACATCAGTGTTCCTTACTGCTGAAGAACGACCAAGATAATGAAGCAGCTACAATGGTATGTGCTATTTTAATAATCCTGCATCAATGCTTTTTGAACTTTGTGTGCCTGCAATGTGATATATTCATAATACACTACTTTTAAAAAAGCCTACAGCTTAGTGATTTCAAAATAAAAGTAAAAAATCCATGGCAACAAAATGGTTTTCTGTTTATGCCAGCTGATGTTTCAATATGAAGTTTCCAGCAAACATAGCTGTTGTTCTATCTCAATATAAAATGAGTCTTTAGAAGTAAAGGAGAAAGTAGTTGTACTAAGATTGGATAAAGTATTGCTCAATGCATGTTTTATTGATAATTGGCTAATACTCAAGGAAGATGCTATTTTTTCAGCATAGTAATATTAAAACAAGTTTTTTTTAAGTGTTGGAAGAAACTAACTATGTATTTAAGATAATTTTATAGCATAAAATAGCATAGCCATTCAACCTTAGTTAATCATATTCCTACTTAACAAGTTTTAATCACAGCTGCAGGTTCTTGTCCAGGACTTGTATACTTCTTGGCCTAAAAGACAGTTCAGTAGCAGCTTTTGATGTAACACACATGGAGCAAAATTATTTCAAGATGGGACTGATTTATTTTCTCATAGCAGTCTAACATCTGAAATTTGTTCTATACTATGGTACATGAACAGAAGTTAATAGGACTCTTGAAATATGTTATTAAATATACTGTATATTAGCTAACTATCAGTGGAGAGAAGCTGAACTCATTTTACCTTTCCTGCTATTTCCTGAAGTGAGCTATTATTTTTCTTTTTCTCTAACTTTAAACTAACTTTGCTTTTCCATGTGCATGATCTCCAGTTATAGGAAATAAAATTAGGAGTAAAACTATGCAATGGGAAAAAAACATATTTGAAAGATGTGGCAGGCTACTTAATTACCTTTTAATTTTTACCTTATGTGTAAAGGTGTTCATGTACTTGTTCATGATTACCCGTGTGTGTTGTATATTGTGTTTGTTTTCCAGAGAGTAATAAAAAGTCCCAGTGACTTTACCTCTTGTGCAGCTCCTGCAGCATTTTAAAGCTATAATTTTAGCTCTCTGCATAACCAGAGTTCATTATTTGTAATTTGTATTTTACATTTTCACAATTTATAATATCTTGTTTTGTTTTCTCTAAATTGTTCAATACTGTAGATGATGGCTGATCTCATGTTCAGGAAGCAAGATTACGAACAAGCTGTTTTTCATTTCCAGCAGCTCCTGGAACGCAAGCCAGGTGAATATTTAGCAATGATACTTTTACTTTGTTCTGATATATGGTTGTAGCGAAGCATATGAATAAATATCCGAATAAACATTCTTTGCTTGATTAAAAAGAAATGTTTTATTTAAAATGTAGTGGATACTAAAGCCAAAGACCATCACCATGTATAAAAACATAAAGGTGTTTCAGGGGAATATGATAAAAATTGTTTCTCGTAGAGACAGTAATTTGCTGCATTGTAATGTGCGTAGTTAACCTTAAACCAAATACAAATAGGGTGTTGTTTACTTGCTCACTGTAAAGCACTTTCTTTTATCTTAAAAATGTGAATGTGTGAATACAAAAGTAGTATTTTATTTGAAGACTAATAAAGGAAACTTGTCTTGGACAGCAGTAAGTTTTTTTTAGTGATTTTCAAGTTGGTACCAGAGAGAAAGCTACTAAAATCTATTAAAATTTTACTGTAATGAATGTAAAGCTTTCTAATGAGCTTTGACAGAAATCATGAGAATGCAGCAAATGGTTTTGAGTGCTTTTGAAAATGAAGTACAATTATTCTTCTATAAAAACCTGCATAAAGATACTGCAAGTATCACTAGACATCTTCATTCTTGTATCTGAGTTACTATGTAATACGCCTTATGTATTAAATCATATCTCATTTTTATATGTGAAAAAATTAAGGCAGGCTCTTTATTTTTCAACTTATTCATATAGCAAATAAATAGAATTAAAGTGTCCTAATTATTTGTATATTTAGATAACTATGCAACCCTGTCTCGATTAATTGATCTGTTAAGAAGAGCTGGAAAATTAGAAGAAGTCCCAAGATTTCTTTTAATGGCTGAAAAACATTCTTCCCAAACAAAGCTTGAACCAGGATTTCACTACTGCAAAGGACTGTTTCTTTGGTACTTGCAATTATATTTAAGATAAGATTTATTTAACTATGTAGTATAGATTTAAATTAATTTTTCTTGTTACCCATTATCATTTAAAGGTGCTATGTTGATTTAATTAAGGTGTCAGGATTTAAGGAAATTCTCAGTTTATCTGAATATCTCAGGATGTTCTTTCAGGTTCAATAACGTAATACTATTTATCTTCAGATTTTACAACTTGTTAGACTATTTTTAGTTTGCAAAAACAAGTTCCTTGCAATAGTACGCGTGCTGTCCAAACCTTGCAGCGTCAGTGTGTGTAAATGGGTCATCTGTTTTTAAATACTTGAGATTTGGGTGGAATTTGAAGCAGACAGTTTTACTTGTCTGGCTTTAACTATTTCAATTATCCACGTAGGTACACAGGTGAACCAAACGATGCACTGCGGCATTTTAATAAAGCTCGGAAGGACAGTGACTGGGGACAGAACGCAGTCTACAACATGATTGAAATTTGTTTGAACCCAGACAATGAAACTGTGGGTGGAGAGGTCTTTGAAAATCTCGATGCTGACATAGGGTAGGTGAATTAAATAAATATTGTTTGGGTTATTCTGTCATCTCCTTCTGCTAGAAGAAGTTCTAGCAATTTAAATTGAGGCATGTTATCTGCCCCTCTACAATGTGCCTTAAGTTAAATTGCTAGAACTTTGAGATCATCTAGTGCTTTGAGTATTCTGTGTTATTGTGAGAGACCATTCTATAGTGTAATAAGTGAGTCTCAAGCAGAAAATGTGAAAGATTTTCTCTGGAATGCTGGTCACTTGCTGTTACAATCAGCTTGTTGGGCTGGAATTGCTGTTGTTGAAGAGAATCAATGTAGAATGCCTATATACCAGAGCCATTTTTCTACAAAATGGCATGTCTTTAGCACAGAAGCAGTTCTAACTTGTAATTAATTTGGTGTGCATTAAAAAAATAGGCTTTTCTGAACATTATTTTTTCTGATAATAGTAATTCTACAGAGAAGCAGGAGTCTGTGCAGTTGGCTGTAAGAACAGCAAGAAACCTGCTGAAGGAGCTCAAGCCTCAAACCATTCAGGGTCACGTTCAACTGCGAATCATGGAAAATTACTGTCTCATGGCAACCAAACTAAAATCAAGTGTTGAGCAAGCACTGAACACTTTCACAGAAATAGTTGTGGCTGAGGTTAGTAACCTGTCTCATTTCCTCACTCTTTCATACTTACTACATTTTTTTTACTTAGTCTTGCAGTTTACATTCAGCAGCAGTGGCACGTGTTAGTGCTGGTTGCTCTAAGGATCATTTTCCTATCAAAGGATATTTCATATAAAATTTGAAAAAGACATTTCTGAAATAACAGTATGTTTTAGAAATTTTCAGTTGAACTGCAAATTTAGAACCCAACTAAATCCTAATATTACTAGTTACTGAAATGTGAGTAGGCTGTTTGGTTGCTGGGCTTGTTTTTTAATTCCCAGGCTTGCCAGCAGTGTCTTATGATGTAAATCTATGCAGTGCTTCATGGCACAACCTTAGAAAGAGATGTAGAGGCAGAATACCAACAATGAATCAGGAGAGGGAAGCGTTTCAGTTAGCTGCTGATAGAACTACTCTGTGCATTTAGGAGGCAATTGCAGTTGCAAGATGTGAGCCCCATTCTCATCATTTACTAATGATGGCAGGGTGTCAAAAATTGCACTTGTGCCAGGAATTCTTACTGCTTGCTTTTGAGGCTCTTGCATAGAATAGTGGTTTTTAGGAATCCTGATTGTTTATATATAGCTTGGATACATGCAGTTTAGGCATAAAATTTTTAGGAGCTGTATACCTAATAAGAGGAATCAGAGTCCCTTTCACTGATATTTGACACCCTACAAGTGAAAGATACCACTTCTATTGTAACTTCCAAGTGACTCCAGATTTTATCTGAAGTATTTATTTGTATATAAACAGTACAGCTCTTAGTGGTATCTGATTTTTTTTTTCTTGTGAGATGAAATACCTGTGGATGTTTTTAGCATTTCTTGTGCCCGGTGGTTATGATTACAGAAATAATTGTAGCACTAGGTGCAAAACATGTCTGTAAGATTAGATGCTCTATCTTTATTTCCTAAGATTTAGCTTTTAGTTTAGTTTTTAGATACCTGGTGAAAATCTTACTTAAAAAAAATTAAAATCAAAATTTAAAAAGCACTAAGCAGTCCCTATACTTTTTACTGTAGAAGGATCACATTCCAGCACTTTTGGGAATGGCCACAGCCTACATGATTTTGAAACAGACTCCACGAGCCAGAAATCATTTAAAAAGGATTTCAAAAATGAGCTGGAATCCCATTGATGCAGAGGAGTTTGAGAAGAGTTGGCTTTTGCTTGCAGATATATATATTCAATCTGCAAAATATGATATGGCAGGTGAACTTCTAAAACGATGCCTTCGTCATAACAGGGTAAGTCACAATGAAAGTAGCCTTAGTACCTTTCTATTTTATTCATCAAAATGTTTACTTCTCCTTTGAAACAGAATTTTGAAATTTATTTATTTGTTCATTTGCCTGGTATTTCACTTACTGAGAAGTAGACCAAAACAAGACAGGAAACTGGCAACTCCACACTGGAGGGTAGTAAACAAACCTGTGAATGCTGCTAAGTCATTTTTGTTGATGTTCAGTAGCAACTTATGCAAATTTCAGCTGAGGGGACTCTAAAAGCTTGGATTGTTTATGAAATGTCAGAGGTGCATTTTACTGAGCCTCACAGAACTAATGAAGAAAGTGGCTGTATAAATTTTGGAGACGTGCACCATTTACTGAGATGGTATCTTCACATTTTACATTTTTATATGTTTATATTTGTAAGCCTGCTGCTGTGCAGGATTATTTCTTTTAATGCTGGTATTAATCTTTTTCTGTGGCAATACTGTCTGGTAGATTGTCAGGGGACAAGGTCTAACATGTTGTTTACCTCAAGGTTCCTGAGCAGGCAAACTTCACAGTACCCTGCTTTGACTATGGGAACAAACACAGATCTTAGCTTGTGCTTATTTTTCATTTTGATCAGTAAAAAGCTGATTATGTTTTTCTGTCTTGACTTTCCTCCATGTGAGACAGTCCAATAGGCTGGTGTTCCATACACACTATGCTGCAGTTTCAGGGTACTGTTTATAGACCACACATTTGGTTTAGAAAAGGACATGATGCTTATACTTTTTAATTAATACTTATTAATTCATTAGCATAGAAGGTAAGGTTCATTATTCGCTCACATTTTAGCAACTTCTGAGAGAGATGTTTTTTGAACACTTTTTATTTCTAAATATAAAATTGAGAGACAGCTACAACAGTTCTTGGTATAGTGTTATTATGTACTTCTGCAGAGAGGCCATGCTCAGTTTCAAAATCCATACAGCTGGAGGATAAACACGAGTCATCTCCCAAAGCAAGACTTACTTTGAAATACATGGTCTCTTGAGCAGGTGTATACCATGAATGGTGCTTTGTTGCAGAAATTACCAAAAGCATAGCCTACCAAGTAATTTGTTTTCTTCTGAAAAGTTTGAGACCCATAAACAGGCTATGCTTATAGCAAGGATGACAGCAGCAGATCAGAATTGCATGCAAAGCTGGTAAGCAGCAACTGTGCTATACAAATAGATGTTGAGTAGTTCACATCTTAACATACCTTGTCAATTCACAGGGCAGTATTTTATGTCTAGACAGTCACGAGTTTGGAAGATTTGATAGGATTGAGAAAACATGTTACTGGGATTCATTCATTTTTAGGATTATTTTTAACAGAATCAAATGACATATATATACAATTTAGGTAAATTTGTTGAGTGAAAATTTCATAAATGCCTAGTGTAATTTTATAAGGATTATTTTGTATTTTAAAAGACTTAGGATTGGTTAGTAAGATGCTAATGAGCAGACTGTTTCCATTAAATTGAGGTTTCTTACTGATTACTCCTCTTGATTTTGGGCTTTTTGTTTTATTTATCATAAATGAGAGGTGAAGTATATTTTTATCCCCAACTTTCAGGAATTCCCATGTTGATCACACTATGCTGTGATTTGAAAGCTTTTTATCAGTAGATTTTGAAAGCCTAATTGGAAATAGTAAATTTAAAGATGGAAGGTAATTTATATCTCAATATTGCTTTGCACTGTCTTTGTAAAAAAGGTGCATATGTTTTTCTCTTGAAAATACTTGACCTTTTGGCAGGATGATAATATAAACTGCTCGTGGTAAGGGTATACAGTAGTTGGGTTTCTTATAATTTTTTTTCCTGCTTTATGTACTAAATGTAAGACTTCTGCATGAATTACTATACCTTTCATATGAAGTTTTATTATGGAGTTGGAGGATTTATATGTATGTAAGCAAGGCTAGTATTTTCAACCAGTACTTGATAGTTTATTGGAACCTGCTTTTCAGATGCTTGTGGCGCTGCTTACATTCATAAGAAATGAAATACTTAATCCTTGATTTTTCTCTTCAGGTTACGTGTGACTGTCTTTAAGCTTTAATTGGGAAGGTCTAATGTTAAACCATTTCCAAAAACAAAGCTATGAACATACTTTCTTAAGAAAAAAAACCCAGACAATATTTGCGGAGGGTACAGCACTAGATTTGAAACGCATCTCTGTGGGGTTATTATTAACTGAGAGAGGTATTCTATTTTTTTGTAGGAATTGTTGGAGCGGCCTCTGTGATGAACTCTCTACTTGACCTGGAGTAGTGCATAATTCCATATAACTCATTTGAAACATAGATATTTAAAATCAAGACTATTGTATCATCAAAGTTAGGACAAGTATCACTTGTGCTTTCCAGTTTTATGGGTTTGGAGTATTTTAGCAATTAAGTTGTCAATATTATTATATGCAAGCTTCCCTAAATAAAATTTTAAATGAATATTTATATTTTGCAGTCATGTTGCAAGGCTTATGAATACATGGGATACATAATGGAAAAGGAACAGGCATATAAGGATGCAGCAATAAATTATGAGATGGCCTGGAAATATGGAAACCAGACGAATCCAACAGTAGGCACGTATATATAACCTATAAAATATGATTTTGGGCACTATGGTAGGAATGAAACAACTACCTTTTACTGGAAAGACTGCTTTTAATTTTCCATAGAAATAAAGTATCACTGGTTTTCCTCACACAAAACCCACAAATGTTTAAAGGTGTACTGAAGAGTCACTTGGAAAGCCCCCATGGCAAGAGGTAGCAGCTTTATGATGCTTTAGAAGTTTCTTCTTACTGTTTCAGTACAAGGCTTGATCTCAAACAGTTTTAGTTGGCTGTGAAAAACCTTCTATGTGTGTACAGCATTAACTTTAATAGTATTTAGAGTAATCTACTATATACTGTTTGTAGTAGAAAGTCTTTTTATGATTATATATATATATGATGGTGGCAGGTCAATGATTTGTTTATTTAATTTTTGATTCAAAATTCAAATTATCTATATGGATCAGGTTCTATGTACATGGGTGAGATTTTAAAAATAAATTACTTTACATGTCTTTAAATATATCAATTTTAAAAAAGATGGCCAACTGAAAACTTGAGGTGCTAGTCAAGTTCCAGTTTGGATAATAAATTGAAATTTGCACTAAATCACCACATACTAAGACAGTTTAAATGTAGAAAACACTTTGTTAGAGGGATACATGGGATAAAATGCCATTTTCTTACTCAACACCTAGAATTTGTCTCTAGGTTCCAAGGCTGGTGGTTGATGCAAATTCTGTTCCAGGTTTTGGGATGGGTCTATTGCCTCTTGGAACTACATGCAATTTCTAGTCTTTCATCTGTGCTCTTTCTTTGTGCCCTGGGGTTTCTTTAGCATTAGGATGAGACAGTCTCTGGCATCAGCTGAAAAGCCAGTGTATTTTTTTTTAATTTAACTGTTACGCGCATGAACTGCCAAAAATTTGGTTTCGTTACCTGTAACTGCTGGATGCTGCAGTGTTTTGGTTCATGGTTTTATCTAATATTTATCTAATATCTTTTATCTGTAGATTAAAGTAGTGTTTTCTTAATGGGACTAAATGTTTGTGGGTTAGGCCCTGCTTTTATAACATAGTTCTGAAAATGCACATACATGGATGGATTATCAAAACTGAATGTACTGTGAGTCAAAAAATTAGGAGGGTCAAACCCCAGAGGAAGGCTTACATCAGAACAAAAACAAAAATGAGTTTGGGTGCAGTAATTTTTACTAGATGTTCCTGTAGACTGAGCCATGGTGGTTGTTGCTAAAATATTGCAGTTGTTAATCAAATAAAATTATTAGAAAAGAAGTTTTAATAGTAAAGAGTTCTGATTTCTTGAGTTTGTACAGAACATAGATCAAGACTTTTAATTTTTTTATTTTTAAATCCTCAACAAATTACAAAACCTTTTGATGTCTAGATAGGAGAGTTCCTTAGTGAAATTAAACTGTGAAATAATCTTGCATACAAAAGAGAGTATGATATTGAAGGTACGTTGTGTATTTGTTTCTAGTTTCGCATTACACTTTTGTGAGGATTGTCATGTATTAGAACAAAAATGGTTAAAGCAGCACAAATTTCTATCTGGCAAGTAAAGCCATGCAAACTGGTATCAGATCCTGTATTTTCAGGGAGGATAAGATTAAAAACGAATGATCTAAAAACTCAGATTTTGGAAGTTGCTTGCTTATGTTTTTTCCCTCAGGCCTAGTCTCTGTCTAGGCTGATACACTTGAGCTTTACCTCTTAGGTTGAAAGTATCAGCCTAGCATGTTGCTGTGTGGCTTAACTATTCCACATGACTTTTTATATCAGTGGTCTGCTGACAGTGTTACTGAATAGCATTTTAATTCCCTAGTTTGTTATCCATTCTTTTTTGTTTGTTTTACTTTTCTTCTTTAGTAATGGAATTACCTTTACAGAGGGACACTGTATTGCAGGTCACAATTAGAAACTCTGTGGGATACCATGGTAATTGAAGGAAGGTAACCATTATGTATACTCTCTAGTAGCACATGGTCTCCAGAATAATGTCTCCTTTTGATTCAGACATAACTATCAATGTAAATAACTTCTATTTACTTCTTGAAGTGACTTTCAGTAGCAAATTTGGTCATTACCAGGCTTATATGAGACAATGGTAAAAAAAAATACTAGCTTTAGAAACACATGGTGACGCAAAATAAATTCAAATGTGATGTTTTTGTTATTCAATACAGAAACTGAAATTGTTGCTTTCCTCTCCCCCCTCTCCCCTCACCCCTTTAATTACAGGCTACAAGCTGGCTTTCAATTACCTGAAAGGGAAGAGATATGTTGATGCAATCGATGTTTGCCATAAGGTAGAATTTGTATGTGTTTAATACTCTCTCTCCTGTAGCAACATTCTTTTATAATGACCCTTATTTTTGGTTGAGTTTATATTTCTATAATACATAGCTTAATGTTGGAAAAGTGCTCTGTCTAAAAAGTTCTGTTGAACTAAATGGCCTCTTCATAATCTGCTCTGCCTTGAGCTCCATAGATAAGTAAAAGTGAATGTCCCTTCACTATCATGTGTGAAGGGATATTCAAATGGCACCAACTTCTTTTGGCCATGTGGTTGGAACTTGGTGAATCCATACAGAAGTATAGCTGAAAAAATTTATCAAATCAAATACTAGTATCAGAAGACACTGTTAGACAGCAACTTGAGGTATTATCTTTGTATGGTCCAAACATAAGCAGAGCAAATGCAGAGTAAGAGGAAGGGCTACTATTAAAGAAGCAGAGGTAAAATTATGAACTAATAATTATTATTAATAATAAT